>JARFOC010054319.1:0-19497 GCA_031763485.1 Osmoderma eremita | reverse complement strand
GGTTGATAATGGGAGCCGACGTGCTCTTGAAACATATGTACCGAATTTTATTAAATTAATTTGTGCGGTGTGGATTTACCGATACTGTGTATTAGTGATACCAGCCCACAGTCCTTGCAATTCTTTCACTTTCATTCAACACAAAAACATTTTATTATTTCCAGATTCTACAAAGCCTCCAGTCCGCAACGGAACTGGATTATGACTTCTAGAAAGTACGGCCTCCCACCGCAGTACCCGTCCATAGGTCGCAGGGGTTCAAACACCCCCGCGCCGCCAGCGACGACTCCACCCGCGTCCCAATTCACTCAAAACCGATCTCGTAGCTTAGACGGCCTGCTCGACTCCGAGCCGGCCCTAAAGCAACCGCAAGACTTGCCCAAAGCAGCTGTAGCAGTAGTAACACAAGCACAACAAGCGCCGACAACACCGCCTACACTTACAGCCCCAATCGAAAATATTCCGTCCGCGAATGTGCAAGAAGTACCGTCTTCGCCGTCACAAGGGTCCCTTGATGTTAATCCTTCTTCCACGCCGATTACGCCTATTACACCGATTAGTAGTAGTAAAACGTCATCCCCTCCGCTAACGCCGCAACCGCTCGTTATCGTAACGGCCGAAGAGGGCACCGTTCAAATTCCCGTCGAGGCGAAAAATGGCAGCTTCCCCAGTACTGACTGTGGTAAGGACTGGCACCAGCAGCAGCAACAAGTGCGACCTGAAAATAGTAGTTTAGAAGTACCTAACAATGAGACTGCTTGTGGTATTAGTAAATCGTCTATGCTTAGTTTAAATAGCAATTCTAGCGATAGTAATAGTAAGCGGAAGAAGAATTTTATGGACAAATGCGTGAATAAAGTACGGTCTCTCATGAAGAAGTAATTAAATCAAATATCGTGTTTTTAGGTATCTAAGGTTGGTATTTATAATGCGTGCTCAAGACGATGTTCATGCTCGAGTACACGTTTTTCCGTACTTGAGCAAGCGCGGCCTTTAATGCGCCATCTCAGTACAATTGAGCACCACCCTATATAAATAAATACCACCCTAAATCGCATACGGGATGAATATCGAGCGAGTAAAAGCATATTTATATTCCGAAAACTGTGAGTCCCCGGTAACAATTTATGCTTTCTCTTTCGTTGAGCGATAAATTTTTAATTTCCTTTTTTAAATCGATTTTTATCTACTACAACTCGTGCTAGTCTTTATATATGTTTTATTTAAATCGTATCATCGTGTTTTAGTTATTAATTTATTTTATTGCATTTTAACTACATACAGTTGCGGTCGGATAATCAAGGACGTAGGACATGATAAGTTTCAAATAAATCTGAACCGTGTCTATTTACAGAACCGAATTTTATTCTATACCATTGTTGCCTACTTGCAAAAACAAAAAAAATATATAACATAATACTTTTTGTCAGAAAAATAAATAAAAGATTGTGTCTAAACCCTGATATAGGGCGTCAACTAATTAAGAACATTACTATTGCATGATACTGCCTCAAACCGTCTTATATTTGACTACAATTTTGTAGAATATTATTTCTTATAACTGCTTCACACCGAATTGGCATAGATTGAATTTAATTGCTTACAAGATTTGGAGGTTATGTTTTGCCAAGCACGCTTGGCAGCATGACGATGACGGCTGTGTACAGATCGTCTAAATGTTTATAGGTTTTTTTTTTGTTTTGCAACGCGTTTAACGTCACACCTCAAATTCTTCATGGGGCTACAAGAAGGCCATTCTAGACCCTTAACCGCATCATCTAATAAAAATTTCTTCACAGCTTTTGGCAGCATGCTTCGGGTCATGTTGATAAACCCAAACAACCGGTAATATCAGTATCAGAACATTTTCTAAAATGTGAATATACACGTTTTTATCCACAATTCCGGGAATTCGAAATACAGATCCTACACCGCGCAAGGAAAAGCAAGCCCACACTTTCACATTGGCCTCCCCCGTGCTTAATAGTTTTGATTGTACAAGTAGGGTTGCGCGACCGTCAGAACAGATCCTGGTCACCTTCGTTTCATCGCAAAATAAAACTCGCTTCCATTGTTCAACGTTCATGGGAGAAATTTTAATCGTTTTTCGCGATTTTTCGCATTAGCAAACGGTTTCTTACGGACTAATCTACCATAAAGATTTACTTGTCGTAAACGACTCACAGATATCGGTGTATCCAGTTCTACATTATTTTCGCGTTGAATTTGTACAGCAATTTGGAATGGATCTTTTTTAGACAGCCTCACCATTCTCCTGTTTATTCCAACAGATGTTTTCATGAGTCGTACTCTTCGTGGTACAGTATCCGTTGTCTGATGCTTTTCAAAATATTTTATTTTGTTTTTGAACATTTTAGATGCGTCGCAATTTTTCGATACGACCACCTTTGTTCCCTCAAAGTCATTATTATCTTTCCTTGCTCCGGCGTACAACTCTTTCATTTTCCCACGATTAGGATAATTATTATTTTCAAATTTCGCTTCGACAATACACAACTACAACTAATGTAACGTCTACCATAAAATTTCTACTCATTAATCCACTTACACGTACGAATTCACAAGCGTCCTTAATTAGGTGATGTTAACAGCACAACTGCGTCAATTGATACTATTTTATAGCGAGCGAGTTATAAGTGGAGCCACGCGCGGATACTTTTTTCCCAATTCGCATCCGCATCTTTACGATCCGCATCCAGTTCGTATCCGCCTCATTGAGAGTGGATATTATCCGCATCTGCAAGTTTTATATCCGCATTTTATCTTTTCGATATAACTAATCATGATACAATATAAGAAAACTAATACATCTAAATGAAATATTCAGTTTTTTAAACAAACTACTCCCCGTGCTGTGTATATTTCATTCATATTTCCTACCAACTAAGATAAATGGCAGTACCATATATTGCTACCAATGATAGCTGAAATGCCACGACTAAAAAGAACTAATTTCGGATACGGATATATCCGCAATTTTGTGCGCTCTATCCGATCGTAATCCGCGTGCCTAATGGTGAAAACTATGCGTATCCGTAAGAATTCAGCGGATATCCGCTAATAATAATTATATTATTATTATTATTATTAATAATCCGCGGATATCGGCTGCTATGCAGTGCTCTAGTATAAGTCAGCGGATTGTAGTCCCACATAAATGGGGGAAGTGGTACACAATATACACCATCATGTATTTGAAGGATTTCTGACAGGCCTCTTTCAACTATCCACGATTTATGAAATTTTATCAAGCTGTCCTTAATTATCTGATCGCAACTGTATACGTTTACCAATGACTGTTTTAAAAAATCGAATAAAATCATATTCTGACGATTCATTTTAATTAAATCTTTTCGATCCATCGACTTAGTTCGACTACACTAAAAATTCATCCTGTATGTTTTCTTTTGAAATGAAAAGTTGATTTTAAAGTATTCGCTGTCTTCGTAATACTGTGTATAACGATTTTAGCTTAAGGATAAAACAAGGGTAATTTTACATTTTACACCGGCACGGCTAAGAGCTAAAAGCTTTCTTTAAACGGAGATACAAAACGATGTACCTTTACTTGAATCGACTACTCGACATGTCCCTAAATGTTACTGTTACGTACTGTGCTGTTTTGTTATTTACAATATTTGACTACGTACATATTCTAAAAAGTTCTTCGTTGTAAAGAAGGACGGCTGAGAATCGATTAATTTTTAGGCAACTAAAAGTCAGTACAAATATGTGCTTTTTTTTTTAAATTTTAATATGTATACATGAAATATATTTTTCAAAATATATTAGACAAAGTGTGATTAGCAACAGGCCTTAAGTAGAACAAAAGAATAATGCTACATTATTGAAAACGTGATGATTTTAAGAATTTATATATTATAAACTGTGTTGTAAATATATATTTTAGACATGTTCGTATTTTTGTGGAAGCAACTTTTATTATTTATATATTATACGTATAAAATTATTATTATATACACTACATAATCGCATACCTTTCATTATGTACTTTTTAACTCAATTCTCCCGTTACTTGGACGTAAACAGAAGCAAAAATGATAAACTTTCTTACTTGAGCAATGGATCGTTACGAGTTTTGCTTAAGTAAATGAGAACTTTTGTTCCGAATAACACTCGATCCTGTAATCGGTGAAATATTACAGCAATCGAGTGTACGTATTCAATTAAAAATTATTTTAATACAATTCTTGTGAGTGATTGGCAGTCTTTTTTTTTCTATTATTACTATTTAAATTATGAATTTATAAATACTATTGTATCTATCCATACTGATTTTCTCTCGGAAAAAAGAAATATTGAACAGTGACGTGTCTCTACGATAGTTCTTTTTAGTATTATATTGTTTTCGTCTCCTTTTTTATAATTCATGTTACATTTTAAAATATATTTTATTAAAACAGTCTTCAGTTGTTTCGTTTCTTTGGTTATATAAAATAATATATCGGATCATCACCCATAACCTCACTCTATTGTTGTAGTTATATATATAGCTCTCTCAATTAAACAGCCGACTTTTGACATTTCGTCTCTTCATTACGTGGTTGCCACGCATTATAAATCACATCATGTGGTTTGACAGATATACAGATAGGTTATGATTAAAAAAAATACGATAACTCAACATCAAATAGAACATTAAAATGACAAATGTCACTAGATTTGACATTACTACGCACTTGCTAAATGTGAAGTTGTATTGGCATGATTTGAACATTGTCGCTGTCAAAACGGGGCTGTTTCGTTGCGAGAGCTATATGTACGTTTATATCTTTTATTTTTTTCAAATTTCAATTAAGTCAACAATGTTATTTGATACGACATTTTATGAATTTTAGTAAATTAATTGTTTACAACACGTGCAATACCATGAAAAACATAAACATAAACATAACCTAAAATAAATATCAGGATAACAACCTTATTAGCCGGGGCAGTTTTGGTGACACTCAACATCGGAGGGGGCAAATGGAACAAACAAATAACTGAGGCAACTTCAAGTGGCGTGAGGAACTGAGGATTTCACCCAAATAGAAAGTATTTGAGATAAATCCGGCCAAATTATATCGAAAAAAACGTGAATGATAAATATAGTGGGTGTTATTGCTTGAGATTCTAAAAAAGGCAAGAAAAAGGAAATGTTTATTAATATTACCATTTGTTAGTAAGAGAAAGGTAAAAATAACCGTCCACAAATGCATTCGGTATACACGCAGAGATCATATCCATTGAATGAAATGGACGGTTACGGTACATATTATTAAGTTTAAGTTTTTTTTAGATATAGACATTGGGTTTCAAATATTGCGCATTTCTAACATACGATGTCATCTACACCATATAAGCATAAGTCGGAAGCGTTATAAAGAAGGCAACTGCAATAGATTCGATATTTATTTAGTAAATATAACCCTCTAATTACAATCATATTTAGCTACTAAACATAACAAAGGATATTAATACAATCATTTCATTACTTCAAATGAAACAGTTATGATATACTTTATAGGTATAATCCAAATCGTACATCCGCTTAGCGGCATAAAACTTCGGATAAACTACATAGACCCGAAAATAATTACTGGGCTGTTAGTGCATGCGTTTGGCCGCATAACGCTTGTGCGAAAGCGAACAAACCTAACTGCATCTTTTTTTTCTTTAGTTACGCTACCCATGAATGGAGTGGACAAGGGAGGAAAATTCCCGATACTCCGTATTAGGATAATCTTGGTTTAAAATACACAATTTCTTTCGTTTCATTTCTTCGTAAAGTTATAAACGAATAAGAAATGAAGCACAAATAACGAGCATTTCCATATTGGAGTTTGTCTATTTAATCTATGCTTCAAATCCTCCCACAACAATTTAAAAAGAAATAAGATGTATATAGGTGTTTTCTTATTTGGGTTTTTCGGATTTTTGTAATTAAATGTTGATAGTCCTAATAATAAATTTCATTTCGTACTCGGATAATAGATGGCGCTATATCCTTTCTGTTTTCCAAACGTTTAAAATTTGCGATGTTTTTTAGGTTAATGTCAAAAGTTCTGGGAGGATTTTCTATTAAATTCTCCACAACTCACCTCTTTCAATTATTAAATATGACTAAAATTTAAATCATAGTGATGTTTAAGTTTCATATCGAGTAAATTTCAAACATAAACAACAAGATTTTCTTCAGTAAATGGACATCTGATCAAATCAGAGTATTATTCGAAGGCTCCTATTGCTTTATGAAAAAACAGTAACTTTACAATCTTAAACAAAATACGTATAAACGTGTATTGTACCGTCTCGTAACGGCATGATAGAATATTAGCATCTTAACTCATAAACATGCAACCACCTGCAATACCTGATCAGTACGAGTTGCCTCCAGAATTAACAGCTAAACCTTTAGCCCTGGTTGGCTTATCAGGTCTAGATACACTAAACAATGCTGTTCATAAAGCTGTGTGGGATACGTTCACAAGTAACAGGAGAGTAGAAAGAGCACAAGTTCAATTCAAATTAATTGACAATGCTTACGAATTTCCTATCGTAAAACCAAAACGTAATTCCTACGAGTGGTATATACCGAAAGGTATTTTAAAGCGAAACTGGATGAACAAGCATTTAAATGAAGTACCGGCTGTTATTGCTATTTTCTATGACTTAGATTGGAATGATATTCAATGGAACGAAAAGGTTATAGAATGTGCTTCTAGAGTTCAGTCAATGAGGTTCGAAATTTAATATAGTTATATGTATTTAATGTGTGTAAAATCTGATTTTTTTATTTAGAGCTGCATTAGATGGGAGAGGTACACGTGTTGTCGTAGTTCTTATACAGAGTTCACCCATGCCCGCAGGCGAAGACATGATTGCTTCGGAGAAAGCAACGGCTCTGTGTGCGAGTTGTGAATTAAACTCTAAATCTTTATTGGTGTTACCACACGTAGATCACTTACAAGGATATGCTGTAAGATTGGAGAATGCCTTTTATGATTTTGCTCAAAATTATTACCACGTACAAGCTCGGAACATAAAATCACATAGAGAGCATTTAAATAAAACTACACATATGTATTTGTTCGTCCGGCATCAGTATAAAATGGGTTTTTTAAATGAATTAAAACAGGATGTACATACGGCACATAAGTAATGACTTTGTTAATGAAATGTTTCATTTTATTAGAATTTCTTTTTTATAGGCATTACACTCACGCTTACAATAACCTATTAGAAATTAGAATTGTCGATACCAACGCCAACGAGATACGAACCATAGCGGGGTTCATCAATTACAAATTATGCCGTTTAATGTTCGCTTTGAACCTGCCGAGAGATGCGATATCACAATTTAGGGCACACGTAGAGAGATTTAAGACGAGGATCGGTTTTAAGGAGTTGGCTTTCGAACATTATGCTTGGTTGTCCAAACAGTAAGTGTTGCGTTGTTAATTTGATGTACGAAATGGTAAAAATTATATAATTTAATTTCTTTTATTGTATAGATACAACATATTTGGTGATATTTTCGATGAGGCTGTGAAATTGGGATTACCGGCTGTGCAGACACAGCATCCCGGATTATACTATCAGCAAGCCGCACAGTATTCCGTATTGCGAAGACAAGCTTGTCAAGAATCATGTAGTGTAAGTTCATATATCAACGCATATACATTTACATCAGCAGTAAAAATCGTGGTGTTTTAAATCAGATATCTTTATTGTTTCCCAGTATTGTATTTAAATGTACAATTTCAGAAATGCGATACATTTTATTTTAATTTCCTCCCTAAGTGACCTTTGAATGAGTTACTATAGTATTCGTTGAAGATTTTGTTTAAAATATTTGTTATACAGTTGCTATTTCATGGCTCTTATTTAAATAAACTGATACATTCCGTTAAGATGAGTGCTAAATCATTTCTTGATCACAGCTATTGCCTATGTTGCTATACGTATAGGTTATAGCTCTATCCATCTCATTTTGAGTCTGCCTTTCGAGGTTTCCATTCTGTTAGCACTCTTAGTGGTTCCCTCTTGTGCCTCCTGTATATATGATCATAGCACCTGATTCTTTGAATGGTTGAATTGATGTTCGTTCTTTGTGTCTTTCTTACAAAAAAATTAAACCAGTTCTTCCACCATTTTTACAACTTTTATACTTGTGTTACGCGATGGTTGCCATTTTCAGCATGTAGTTAATTATCCAAGTCCAGATCCACTAGAAGGAATTCAAAATTTAGAGTTTTACGGACAGAGGCCTTGGAGACCTGGAAAACTGAGCGCAGAACCTCCCGATCCCCAGTTGGAACGAAACGGAATCATGTCATTGCAATGCTTGGAAAATCGTATAAATCACTCCGTAAGGCTCGACCAGTTTCATTTCGTTTTTATATTTTCTCCTTTACTTTTGGTTGCAGAACGTAATAATTACTTTGTATGGCCTCGCGATCACCCAGTACAAATCGTATAGATGCCCCAGAACTAGACGACATTTAATAGTGCAGATGGCCGATGAGTGTTTCATCTCGAAGGATTACGGCAAAGCCTTAACGTAACCAAACATTTTAGTCTAATAGGTGATGTAAGAAAAAAAAAATCCTTCTTTACAGTTTACTAACTCACATGCTGTGCGATTACCGTACGGAGAAATGGTGGGGTATCATAACAAATATTCTTTTAAAAGCGATAAAGTGCGCTTACCTAACCGCAAACCTACAAGATTACATCGTTTTGATTTTGGAAGCGTTAGGAAATCACATAACGATTCCGACTGAGACCAAGAGAAGATTGTATGAAAACTTGATACGAGCACTGAATGTAGACGACACCGATTTTGTCACCGATGCGTTAGATAACATTAAGGCTTATTGGTTTTTGCAGAGACAATTGCCGGAGCCGGAATCGGATTTGCCACCTTTGTGCGTGCAGGGCGCCATATCCCATTGGCAGCAAATTTTGACTTCGCAAAAGCTAGAATTCTCTCTAGATATCGGTTCGATGGTATCGTGTATTGATTGTAAAGGAAGATTTGCTAAAAAGGAGTATCAAGCCGACGAAGAGATACTTACGGAAATATATGTGAGGTTAGTAAAAGATGTGGTAATGGTAATCGGGTGTACTTTGGTATTGTTTTTTTTTTGTTTCCTAATTATGATAGAACAAATAATATTTTTATTACATATAGACATATCTTGGTTTTAACGAACGTCTCTTACTTGTTATTGCCCAAATTCTATAAACTTATAGAGGTTGCCCGATTGAAGTGATTTTTGGAGTAAGTATACTATGGCGGTACCAGCTCACTTTCAAGGTCGCAACATGGCTCACCCTGTATACAAACGTGGGTGTGCACGAGCTCAGCCTGTGTGTTAGGAGAGAAAGGGAAGTGAGATGGGGGAGACTCGAACACGTGATGTTTGTATACCATACCCCAACACAAACCATCGCCGCATTCCTTAAGCGATAACGTAAACAATTTCAATTAAAGCGTCTAACCATGTTGTAACATGAAATTATAGCGAGGTCAATTTAATTTCTGCATTTTTATAATGCCACCCGCATTGATAACGCAAACAATTTTATCTCAACATTAAAACGGACATATTGCTGTTGGCAAATAGTTCTTTTAAGAACTTATTGTTTCTATTATTAGTGTTACACGAGATATAAACATTGTTATTAAACTATAATTAACTAGATCTTTTCGGTGAAAAGCGCTGCTACAGTGCGAATTCATATCAAAACTGAAGAAGAAGGAAATGACGCGTTAGTAGCAGCACTAACAATGACAGGAGTGTTTGACATTATTAATCATGGTATTTTATCCCAAAAACTGTCGGCATATAGATTAAGTTTTAACGCTTTTACAATCTTACTTGAGAAAGAGTAGTAATTATATTTTTTACAATGGATACAAGTTATCTTCGTCGGGTATACCACAAGGATCTCACTTAGACTCCTTCATTTGTCTTGTTCATCAACGACTTACTTGATTCTTTATCCTGCCCAGTACTTGGCTACGCTGATGACTTAAAGATTTACCTATCTGTTAGAACGTGGGATGGTGTACTGCACCTACAGCAAAATTTGGATACCATAACCCAATGGTGTTCAGAATCGAAATTAAAGTTGGATGTCAATAAATGTTCTTTTATTTGCTACTCCAGGAAAATAATTTTTTTTTACTACGAAATAGATGGCGACACTTTAACACGTTCTTATTCTGTTAAAGTTCTTAGTGTTTTATTTGACTCCCGTTTTTCTTTTGTGCCTCACATTACTGACTTCTAAAACATTGGGTTTTATATTACGAACATCTAAATTTCGTAACAACATTGCTTTATCCAAAACTTTGTACTTTACCTTTGTTGTCAGCAAGCTTGAGTATGGTTCTGTTGTATGGTCTCCACACTACATTTGTTATCGATTGAAAAAGTTCAGCGACGCTTTTTAAAATATCTATCTCGCTTTTAATGAGGCATAGCGTGACGTCACTGGAAAGTACACGGAAGACACATGCGGCCAAGTCATTGTGCAAGATAATCCATGGCATAATTGATTGTCCTTCCTTTCTTTCCAAAATCAATTTCTTTGTGCCTCGCATTTCCCCTCGTTCTTCCTCCACCTTTACATTTCCATTTTCCAGTACTAATCTATTGCTATGTTCACCATGTGTCGTTTAGCGGATACATTCTATGAGGACATATTTCATAATTTTCTTAATGAGTATTAATTGATTTGAAGTATTATATTATTCTTCTTTTTCTCTTAGGTCTCTATGCACGTTTCAACTGAATATATCTCGTATATCAGTTATCGTGAACACACTAGGCGTCAGCTCAGAATACGAAGTTCCACTGGAAGTAGCAACCGTCGGTTCAACTTTAACATTGAATAGCAACGGAGTAAAAGGCTTTTCCGTCGCTTTTAAACCAGATTCACCCGATATCGACAAAGAAATCCAGGTTAATAAGCATGAGAACGCATAAAAACAAGTATTCTTTCTTTTTCCATTTCTCAGATTAACGAAATCGATATTCAACTCGGCAACACCGCCGAGGATTGCGTCGCAATTCTAAAATTTCCCGGTCGTGGTAACGATTTAAACGGCACCCATCCGGAGTTGCGGCATTTTAGAATCGGTCCACGTGGTATGCCCGATTTTGACAATATAAGGCCACAACTTAGCGCCACGATAGTCCCCAGAAGATCTAAGTTGAATATAACATTCGAGCACTCCAATCCGGCGTTGCTGGACGAATGGTACGAGGTAAACGTAAAGGTGTGCAATCAGGAATCGAGGGATATAAGAAACGTCCAGTTTCAAATATCTTTAAGCGATGACGAGGGAATGGACAGTAGTGAGTATTATTTTCAGAAACGAACAAAAATAAAATTTATCATTCACCCTTTCGATGCAGTTGAATTTAGTCGAAACGGGCAATTTAAGCGGGAAAAGTTACCGTTGATCTTTGATATGGAGAAATTATCGCCTTCCGAGGCGTCCGGCTTTAGATTCTACACGAGAACCGGGAAAATAGGGGAACGCACCTTGAATTGCAAAGCCTGTTTCGTCCTGGACGGAGATCGACCAGTAGCCAGTATTAAAACGGATAACGTCAATATTTCCGTCGTTAAACCATTCGAGATCACCGCGAAATATATGTCCATGCTATTCGAGTACATAAACAAATTCTACGTTGGAGAGGAATTCGTTGTCATGCCCGTTATAAACTGTTTATCGCCGTGGCCCGTAATTATCGAGAATTCCACGCTTGATTTCGTAAGTGAAAACTTTATGGTTGTTTTTTTTTTTGGTAGAAACAAATTTTGCGTATTGAGGGTTTTTAAGAAGTATTTTTATCAAATACGTGTGTTTGCACACGGCCTTATTTAATATTGAGTAATTTTATTGACTTACGTAAATAGAACAAAATCAATTCAAATTTAATACAATTTAAACTCAAATGACTTGGGGTTTGTGGAATTTTCTACGAAAAGCATTACTTGGAAAACCAAAAATTTAAAACAATTTTTTCAAGTTAGAAATTACTCTCAACATGTACTTCAATTAATAATTACCAATTACCACCAGCCTTCAAATGCAAAAGAACCAGAATTGGGAAAATTGTAACTGAATCAAGAATTTAATTCATGAATAGCAAGTCACTAACGTATATTAAGAATAGTAAGGGTCCAAAGATGGATCCTCGTGGTACGCCTTTTCTTATCACAGAGTTAGTCGAGGTATCTTCGCACCTCACACCCCCTCTCTTTCTAAATATACTAAGCAGAACTACCACGATTACTCTCAACATGTACTTCAATTAATAATTAGCAATTACCACCAGCCTTCAAATGCAAAAGAACCAGAATTGGGAAAATTGTAACTGAATTTAATTCATAAATAGCAAGTCACTAACGTATATTAAGAATAGTAAGGGTCAAAGATGGATCCTCGTGGTACCCCTTTTCCTATCACAAAGTTAGTCGATGTATGTTCGCACCTCACCCTACTTTGTTTTCCAAATATACTAATGCACTGACGCCGATTAGCGAGATAAGACGCAATCAGTTTCTGCGTGCCTCCATGAACTCGAACACCGTAAAGTTTATCAAGAAGAATGTTGTAATTTATGTTTTCGAAGGCTTTCGTAAAATCGTAAGACATTTCGAGAGCCTTCTTTCCGTTATCCAAATCCCGATGTGGTCGGAAACGGATACACCGCCAATTCAGTAGATTTTTCGGGAAGAATTATTATTTGCCATGTCTGACAAAGATTCGCCAATATATACCGACGCCCCTTTAACTATATGAGGTAGTATTCCATCCCAACCGTATCATTTTTTTTTTATTTGATAATTCGTGAATCACAGTTTCAATCTTCATGTGATCGGTTGGAAGTAAAAATATAAAGAGTCGAGACTTTGACACATATTCGGGCAAGTCGCTGAAAGCGCTGGCAAGTGAAGCTGAAAAGTATTGAACTACTACTGAACTCCGAAGCCAATAGTTCAGTAGGAGCTGAACTATTATTGAACTACTACAGAACTACTATTGAACTACTGCTGAACTACTATTGAACTACTACTGAACTACTATTAAACTACTACTGAACTCCGAAGCCAAAAAATCGCTACACATATCAACAGCACGCTGTGGAATAATTAGGTGCAGTTTGATGTTTTAAAGTATTTTTCATTGAGTATGCTCGATACGGCCTTAGACTTATTATGGGCGTTCGCGATAAGGCTAGAGCAGCATGCCCTTAAGTTAAGAAATTGGACGATGTCTTAAAAGAACAAACAGAACAGTGTTCAAAATATTGTTTAAATAATTATTAAAAACTTTAAAAATACCTTGCCTTGAACGTCCAGATACATATATAACCAAATGGCATAAGTGATTAATGGTTAAATTTATAATAGAAATGACTTCTGGTTAATTTCTTTAAACTAATTAAACAAACTAAATATGTAAACTTATCATACTTACTTCTTATGGATGCCCATTTAGAACTTTGCCGTGCAAAATGCTGATAATAGCATAGTAAGCCAACTAAAAGGAACCGTATTGAAGCACAAAGAAAAAGGTTCGGAAGTATTCCTAGCCAACACATCGAAACAAAGCGACAAACCGATTGAAATAGGAACATACACTTTAAAATGGAAACGGTAAAATCGATCAAGTCTAGTATATGGTGTATCGAACCAATCCATTTCTTTCCTCCTGCAGACTCGATGGATTCACGGCAAAAACAGAGGTACCGTTACAAGGTTTAATGGTGGATTGGATCCCGTTAGACATCAAAATATCCTTGCCCGAGCACGGACTAGTTCGTACTCCGTTATTGGTGCAATACCATTTCATCAACAAGTCCCACCAACTGATGCAGCTCGACTTGAACATGGAGGGTAGCGAAGCCTTTATGTTCGCCGGGTACAAACAATTTCAAATAAACATCCTTCCGGGCAGTGAAAGGATCGTAGAATACAACTTATATCCACTGATACCGGGGAGTGTAGCCTTGCCAAAATTACAGTTGTCAGTACCGGATAGTAGCACCGAGGGTCCTGCGTTACGACAAGATCAGCTGTTGCAATTGGTGGAGAGGGCTCTACCCAAATACTTATTCGTTATGGTAAAATATTTGATATTAAATGTTTTGCCTTTTGATTAACTTTTCTGTATTTCAGCCGCAAGTAAAGGGAAAACCCAAGTTAGATCCTGAAGTGATAAGTAGCATGGTGCAGTAGTTACTAAAGATGTAAAAATAGGGCTTTAGTTGTTATTGTTTGTTAGTTTTTAATAATACATATTTCCCTATATTGTTAAAGTATAATGTTATTTAGCAAATGTTTTATATTAAATAGAAGTAAAGATACAATCTTAAAAAAAGGTTTATAAACAATATTTTTACTTAGTAGTTGGTTTAACCTTACTTTTTATTTTAAAAAATACGGAGACCTACTTTAAAAATGAATGACATTAAATACGGTGTAACCATAGCGCATTAGTCAATGCTGGGGAAAAAAAAAAGTTATTTTCGAACTGTTTTGAAATTCTTGAACGGTTTAATCAACTTGAAATGAAACACCTGCAGAAATCTTGAAGACGTCAGCATAAGCCGGCGCTTTAAGATCCAAGATGCGTATAAGGTCGTTCATGAAGATATCGAATAGAAACGGCCTCAAGTTGGAACCTTGTCGTACGCCAGTTAAAGGTGAATTTTTAAGTTGTTCAATTCAAAATGTGTGCAAAAAAGCCGTTTAATTCCCCATAGAGCTATTAAAAGCGTAAAACTGTTTAAAACAGATTTTTTTTACAGTTTAGATCTTTTTTAAATCTTTTGTAATAATTTTCTTGTGTATATGTTTATAACTTATTCTTATGGTCTACGGGATAAATAAATTATTATTATAAGGTCGTCTATGTATATGTCGAATAACAAAGGCCCCAAATTGGAGCCTTGTGGTACGCCAGATGTGACAATGAAGTGTTTCGAATGGAAATCATTGTATATAGCACACGTAAACTCCCTAATCATTTGTTTATTCGCACGCAACGCTTTAGAATCATTTAAAATCGTTTAAAATTATAAACGTTGATGGTTCAAATTCCGATATTTTTGAGATTATAATGATTATCCCATCTAAGGTAGAATATTGAGAAATTTTACTAAAATAATGAAATAAAAAGAAATAATATTCTCCGATAGCTCAGGTTTATTATACGAGACTTGGAAATATGACTACTGATATTAAGGAGCGCGTTCAGAAGACGGAGCAGCTAAAAGAATTGGGTTCAGCGTGACGTAAGTCAGTCTGAACGCGTTGCTGTTTGACAACACTCTTGCAATTTGAATATTAATATAGCGATGATTTAACCTCACTCTTCGTGCTTTGTACACTCCAAATATTTTGTTATTCGACTTCTTAAATGACGATAGACTAGATTTAACTTTCCTAGCATCGCTAAAAGGTTTAGTGTTAGCAAAGTAGTATTTAACACGAACTCATCAACAAATTTAGCCGTCTGCATTATTGCTCTTTGTTACTATACGCCCATTCTTGTCGAAAACAAAATCATTTAGGATCTGAACAGCATTAGAAATTTGTATATTAAATCCAATAGAATTTTATCGACGATAAATCAAAAAGACGGAAATTCACGGAGCGTTGGTATGTGCTAAAGTTATGTTCAGTTCTTCAGTTTTATCAGCAGCCAATCACGTAAAAGTGTTGGAAAATAAATTCCGCTGAGTTTGCTGGGAAGATATATTTTTTTCCATTGTGCGATCCCTAATATAACCTAATAATATATTTTTCATTGCCAACGTAACTATACTCGTTGGAAGTAGGTTAATCGGACCAAGAAAACAGAGTTATTTTGTTACAATTTCGTCTAGAGTTAATACACTCATGTGCATCTATTGTCTATGGCATCTACACATGATTATATATTGTTCACTTCGTACATGACTTACTCCTTAGTTCTAAATCTTTGATGCAAATTACATCACTATATACACAATTCTAAAGTTACTATACTCAAATAGTTGAAAAGATTAGAGATCGCGTTTAGTTCACGTGAACAGGCAGAGTCGTATGTACACGTACACAGGCACATAAAATCATTCGAGGATCAATGTCGGTAAAGTAGCTATCGTCGTGGTATTTGACATATGAAATTGTCAATATTCTTTTCTATTAAAATTGTATAGTATAGGCGACTAGTGCCTTTACACAATTCAAATGTTTACTTAACATATTTCACGTGTTTTAATAATCCTATTAAATGTTGTTAAATGTAACAAGATACACTACAGAACACGGTACCAACGTAGTAACAATCTGACGGGGCGAGAAATTTAGCCTCTTCTGAGACACTTAAAATCACAATGTATGATTTTAGTATAGTAAAGTATTTTAGACATATGTACGTGAAAGAAACGAATATCAATCAGAGAACCGATGATGTCAACAATACAGAATGAGTACGGTAAGTTTGAATGGATATTAGTAGATGGCGCCATATACACTAAAATAGAAAAAAAAAACGATTTTTTCATAAATATGATTTTATAGATTGAAAACAATATAGATACAGATTATTTTACTAAATTACGGTCACAAACAGTTTATTGACGCAAACTAAAAAATGTACCACATATAACCAGGATAACTAAATTAGTATGCAAAAAATTCTTATTAATATGCTGTACAGACTGATTTTTTAGCTCTATGACAAACTATAGCGTATCATAGCTAACGCGATTCTAGAAAAAGGCTTATAACAAAACATATATACAAAAACTATATCTGAATGTTCTTCCGTTGTATATGAACACATCTTTCGAAACGTAGAGTACTAACTATAACAGGATGCATAAACAAGTTTTGGTTTTATGACAGTCAACTAATGATTATAAAACTCTAGAGACTTATAACACAGTAACTGTACGACAAATGGACATATGTTTTGTTTCGAGGAATAAGCCATATTATTTATATCTATAAGGCGCTGTAACTTTGAAATAAAATAGTCATATATCTCGTTCTTAGAATTGGATCAGCCTTCATCTGCCAAAGCATATCATAGGGCCAACAAATCAGCCTTTATATAGTGAAACTCTTGAAGGCGACTGTGCTTAATGACCACTTGACTAAGTAATATGCACGTTATTTTTCAACATGAATTAGAAGTATTTTTATGTTGTAAATTAATATGGGAATGTTAGCTTTTAATACCCTAATTTCTTTTAAATGTTCAAAAAAAGCATAAAATTTGAGCTATATAAAGAAAATTAGAGAAAAAAGAACACGGCTATTATACCAGAAAAAAGGGAGGTTATGCACTAAATCAGGCGGTCAACCCAAATAGATTTCACTATAACTAAACTCCAAAAATATTTCTTTACTCCTTTTTCCTTCGATATAAATAACTCCTAGCCATCCAGTAGATCCCGGTAAATTTTTCGCTAACACCTTTCCCTCCATTCTAAATCACGTTACCTTGTGATATTGTATGTATTTCAACGGGCACCGAACAGAACAATCGGTAAATCAAGTTTAACTAGCACAAGGGGCAATTTACCTAACATATTACTCCCTGTATTTATCGTTAAACAATAATTTCGCTTAGGGTAAACATTTCTTTTTTCGCGATGCGATACTCACACGGGCGCACAGGAATACACACAAAAGCACCATCTACCGGTGATTGTTTGCGTGGAGCGAATTTCTATCTCGAGAAATAAACAAAGCATCTATCAGGATAAAAACCTCGGAAATATTTATCCTCCTCTAAAAAATTATCGCCGTAGCCTTCGTTACAATTTCGGCCATTCCATTAAGTCTAGACAGGTTTAAATAATATAATAATAATATTAGAGTAATAGGCAGTAAATTTTAGGTATGGGATGGTCATATTTGCGGGATAATAAATCCTAGTGTAAACGTATGTTTATTGTAGTTTAGTGGAAGATTTATGTTGGGCAGGGTATTTATATAATGATATGGTTTATTGTGAATGAAAGGGAAACTATTTTAATTATATATTGCAGACGCTTTTAGCAAATATTACAGATTTCAAAATTCCGTTTCGTTTTTATAGTCTGTTAATGGTTTTAATTAGGAAATGTGTAATAATAGTTAAACCACTGGGTGCATAATATAGATAGATCCATCGGCGACCAAAAAATATTCCTACGATATTACCACCATTTTTTTTTTTTTCGTTTTCAGTTGTACTGTATCAAAAATAGTGGTTTAGCTTAACGACAATTTAAATGGCTGACACTCCAGTGGTGATTTCTTTTTTTTTTTTTGGGAATTCATTAATATTTTGGCACAGCTTCAACGTAACGAATTATAAATAAATTTCAGGGTTAACCTTTCTGCATGGCTGTGTTTCTGTCGCTGTCAATTATCTGTTTTTTTTTTTGATCCAAATTGTGTTACTTGGCTCTATTGCTAAATACTCTTTGATAGATTCGCACGGCGATTATTATGATATACGAAATGATGTTATGCAGTTTTAATAATGCAGCTGGTATTATAATCTTGCAAATGCCACGAAATATATACAGGCGCCCATTTTCTATCTTAGTATATGGGTAGCTTTCTCAATATTAAAGATACAAAATCGGTTGAATGAATTAAGTTGCACAGAAAATAGAGAATAGTTGATGCTAGTGTCACATTTGTTATCCAGTGCAAGGTTTGTAAGATATTCAAGAAAAATTGAAAACTTTCAAAAACTTCAACGTCAAATATATTCATAACCCCTTAAGATAAAATAAAGGTGAAAACTGTTTCTAGTGCAGTTTTTTATGTAGAATCTAATAATGTGATTTAAAAATCCATGGCAGTCTTTATTTTGGAAATATAATACAAACTTGTATTTTTTTAATGGAAGTCATAATTGGTCATGCTGTCATTAAATCAAATTAATGACCACTTTAAAAAAAAACAACAAAAAAAAATTTAACATTAATATCTTTCTTATTATGCAACTTTTTCAAAATATTTTTACGTTAATGACCTTATTTTAAGAGTTTTAATCACCCCTTGAAAATAAAATCACAAGACCGCAAACAGCCTGTATATTATTATTATCATTATTTAACCGATTCTGTATCTTTAATATTAAGAAGGAGATAAAAAAATGGGCAGCCTGTATATATTTTTAATTCGACATTGAAATTTCTTATAAGAATTTGTAAAAATTTACAGGTTGGTATTGTTTTTTGCTAGTTGCCAAAACACTAAATTATTCTTTACCAACTTAAACTGAAATAAAAAACGCTGACCAGTTTACTAATGTATTTCATAGGTGAGTTCGAGTATTTGTGACAGAGTGAGAGTGGATTTTCTTGGAGTTGGAGTGGAGTGAGATAAGGAGTAGATAGAGTTTTTAATATAAACGAACGGTATAGAGTGTTTTCTTTCAACCATCTA
>JARFOC010054309.1:0-19498 GCA_031763485.1 Osmoderma eremita | reverse complement strand
GCAGGAATCCCAACCCGCTACCGCAAACATTGAAATCTCTAACAGCGCTGAGCGGCCTAACATAACGGGATAGGAGCGTCAAAATGGGATATCGATTATACTGTGATGGGAATAATGTTATTATTTATATTACTTATTATAGAAATAAAATTGCCAATAAGCAAACTAATCTGAAAGATGACGGATATTTTGTAATTCCTTATCCAAAAAGGAACGGAAAGTAATTATTAAGGTATTTTGCAGGTTTTACCTTACATTGTATGTCGCATAAAAGGGAAAATGTGCTGTTAATTAAGTGAAGCTGCCTTGGTGCGGACATTCAATAAAATTTGTCCTAATCCTGTATATGTAATATTTATAAAACAAGGCAGGATTATAACATAATTATAGTGTATATATATTATAGTATATATAATAACGTAATACAATGGTAGATTCAAGCAGTACATTCCGTATTTATCCCTAATAGTTTTCTTTTTAATAATATAGGTAAAAATAAAATGTTGAAAACAAAAAAATGTTTTTGTTTAAAATGCTTTTTGTCATATTTCTAAAGAAATACCATTTTAATAGTAAGCTGTAGGGATACTGACCATAGATCAGTCATATTAATAGATGTTAATATACTATATTACCGATTGTCGACAATAGCAAAGTCATAAACCTATGACCGGTACGATTTTTCTTTCGCGGGAAATTTAATACGGGTATTCAAAGAATCGTTTGACCTTCAGTCAAGTCAACAAAATTTGCAATTTTTTTTCCCCGTCTATTCGTGCATTAAAGTCTCCGGAATAAATATAAACAATTCGGTTTTTCCATGTGACTCGGTTTATTTTACAATTGCGGACAATAAATTATTGAAAGCAAGATGGTAACTACTAGGTGTGGAAAGGAAACTGGAGACCTTGCCGCCAGTATTAGATTACATTATCCTGGATCCAACGCTTACTTGGAACAGATAGTTTCAGAGAGTCAAAACTAAGGTAGAGACAACACTTCTGTTGTTTCTTATGTTGTTATGTTGGCTCTTTAGTTGTGCCCATGGAAAAACATGGGGATTACAGCCAAGAGTGATCTACTGAACGTACATCACGGTGGTTAGACCCATGATTACTTATGCATCCTTGGTATGATGGACAAAAGTGCAGCAACAAACTGCTATAAGGAAGCTCAGCAAGATGCAAAGGCTTGCTTATTTGGGTATAACAGGAGCAATGCGGACAACGCCGACAGCAGCAATCGAATCCCTTCGAAACCTCCCACCACTTCATGTGGTGATAATGGGGGGAGGCCAAATCTTCAACAATAATCGAGTTATTTAAACGAATGCGCGAGACACCACATACGTAATTGACTGTATTAGTTAGGTAAGAAAGCAGAGGTCACTCCACAGCAATGGAGTTTATAAACCAAAGCACCTTGATCTATCCAGCCACTGGAAAGATCAGTGGATCAACCTGCCAGGAGTGCTACCAAGATGGCTACCAGTATTGTTACCAGGATTGCTACCAGGACTGCTACCAGGGTTGCTACCAGGATTGCTACCAGCATTTCTACCAGCATTTCTACCAGGATTCCTACCAGGATTGCTACCAGGAGTGCTAACAGGATGGCTACCAGGATTGCCACCAGGATTGCTACCAGGATTCCTACCAGGATTGCTGCCAGGATTGCTACCAGGATTGATATTAGGATTGCTACCAGGGTTGCTACCAGGATTACCACCAGGATTGCTACCAGGATTACTATCAGGATTGCTGCCAGTATTGCTACCAGAATTGCTACCAAGATTGCTACCAGGATTGCTACCAGGGTTGCTACCAGGATTGCTACCAGGAGTGCTATCAGGATTGGATTATAGCTACCCGGATTGCCACCAGGACTACTACCAGGATTGCTACCGGCATTGGATTATAGCTACCCGGATTGCTACTAGGATTGCCACCAGAGTTCGCGGGCCCCCCTTGGCGTTCGTGGGGCCTCTCTTGTCGTTCGTGGGGTCCCTGGGGGTTCGTAGTGCTCCTCGAAGGGTGTCGTAGAGCCCCTCGGGGAGTTCGTAATGCCTCTCTGGAGGTTTCGTGGGGCCCAGGAGGGGTTCCTGGTGCCCCTCTCGGCATTTGGTGTTCCCCCTCTGGGTGTTCGTAAGGCCCCTCGGGGGTTAATCGTTTTGCGCTGTTGGCCACACTGTGTAGATTTCCAAACAAATGAAATAACCTATTAATTTTGTTATTTGCAGCAGTTTTGGATCTTTCTTTATATTGTGTCTATTCCAATGTCTAACATTTTCTTTTTCCATAACTGCGAGGTTCCCAAACAAAGTAAATTAACCTCACACTTTTCTTCTCTATTAATGCCCCAAAGAGTGTATCAATATCAAATAAAAGAATGTGGACAGATGAAGTGTAGTGTAGTCTAACAAAATCTTAAACAGTTTTGCTAATATGCGAAAATAAAATTTTCGTGTTTGGGCTTTGTTGTTGCCGACAGAAGACATTTGATACTCATCCTGCATCCGTCTACCAACTTATAAACGACTTAGGCAATAGGAATATATTTTATGAAATTTAGTTTAATAAAACACCATAAACACGATAAGATTAATTATGAAGACATGTGATAAAAAATAGAAAATGTGAATATGTAACGATTTATTCAATAAAACTTAATAAACAATTTCATGTCACATTTTCAATAAGATCATAGTCAATCTCTTTTGGCCAATCCAGATTAATGGCCGTTACATCCAATGCAATTATATCAACCTCACATCCGATTATATCTCCTAAGCTGGGTATAGTCCTCCCAAAATCTCCGTGGACGAATTCCTTGACATAAGATCCCGCTTGCGTGTTTAAGCGAAGGTCTAACAAGTGTGGTCTTCCTAATATGTTTTTTCATTAGCATTGCGAAGTATATATTAGATTATATGTAATAAAATAGTAGTACCTTCAACAGATTTGGCTTTCATTTCGTGAATAATTCTAGTTCTAACCGCAAGAGGTCTTCGGTGTAAAACTCGAATGGGCGTCTTCTGTAGTATTTCTACTTTACCAACATCATTTATTTTATCTATTTGTTGTTGGTTTAGGGGATCCTTACATAAACATAAAGCATGGTAATTTTTTGTTTTCGATTCTTCCCCTTCTTTAATATTAACCAGTTCATTCCTAAAATAAACAAATTCTAATAATGACAACATGAAATTACATCAACAAAATGAAATTATAAAATACTTTTCAACACATTGTAAATGTAGTACTCTAATCAATTTGGATTTATTTATTTCTCTCTCAAGTCGTCTAAATTCATTGAAACTAAGGATAGTTTTCCTAGGATCCATCGCTTCAATATAAAATGGTCTCCCTTTTCCCAAACATCTAACATCACAATCTTCCCTGCCACTACTTGTAAACTTTAAGTCATTCTCTAAAATGCTATTCAAAATACAATTAATTAATAATACCTCTTTTTGCCATAGCTAACCAGGCAATTACACTAACCCAAATACATTTTTTATTCCCTCAAATATAATTTCTTGAACAGATGTTTCCATTACCCTAACACCATCAATTATCCAAGGGCTTTGACTTAATTCACGAGACAATTTCAAATATCTGCCGGCTAAGAATATCGAATCGTGTTTACATTCGATATCTTTCACTGTTAAAAATTCAGATGGAACTTGCGGAGGAACGGGGTAATTCTCTTCAAATAGACCAAAGTCAGTTTCTGAAAGTGCTGCTACTACTCCTTTCCTGCTAAATAATTCGCCATTATATTTCTTTCTTTGAACACTTCTTGTTTCATACATTTTTGGTTGCATTTTCTTTAAACAGTCCAACTCCTTCAGAAAACTTAGATTATAGCAACACTAATTTTAATCTATACAGTGGTGGACAAAAAAACAGATGTGAACTATTTTTTAGTACATTATGTTATTATATATTATTTAAGACAAGCGACATGGCATTTTCGATAAATACATCGAATACCCGTTATTTTATGTTAACTAAATCTCATAAAACACAAATATTTAACGAATTATTCAATATATAAAAAAAAATTATACATTATTCTCGATACACCAATTCTTTTGTCCACCACTATATATTAAAATAAAAATAATACCTGATTATCTTTTACATATTCCATAATTATATTAATAGCGAAATTACACGCATCGGAATTTTCAAACTCTTTCTCTAAATACGTGCCAAGATCTTTTTTAATAAACATTTTCCAAGCTCTATTCAAAGGTATTTCTGTATTATCTATAGAATACCAAAATAAAAACTTTATGATATAAAACGAAACTTCAAGGGGTCTATTAGAGATATGTTTTGCAAAAGTTATTAAATGTAAAAAGTAAATGGTGGAATTAAAGAAAAATATAATGCATACCATCGTAGAAATCAGAAAATTTATTTTTCAAATAAATCTTCAAACTTTGCTCTCGCAGTAGAATAGAAGCTGGCATGCTGATAGAACAAGTGAATACATTAGAATCATACTGTTTGGCGGCTTTTAATTTACCACATGCTAAAATATCTGCCAGTGTTTCTTGTTGTAGCAGACCTAAGCATACCATACACGGATTAACTTTGACCTTCTTCACCCCATCACCGTTATTATCATATTTTGAGAAGCCGTTCTAGAATATTTGAAATAAAACTGTACAATTTGTTCTAACCGATCAGTATGAATTACCTCTTCTAAATATCTATCTATGTCACTTAAATCGACGGTTTTCTTGCATAAATATCTCACAGCGCACAACTTACAGCATCCTAAATTACGTAAGCATTCAAATATTTTAAATTCCTTTTCCATTGTGTTTTATGATGCTTCAATTGAAATTGTCTTGACAAATACCTAAAGTTGGGTTATGTTATTATAGTGTTTGTTTTAATTGTTTGTAGATGGCGCATAGGAACATAATTTCTGGCATTAGAAGAGTGAGGAGGAGGAGCCGCAGCCCACCCTGCCCAGTCACGCCAATGGTAAAATGATTAATATACAGAATTTTAATCAGTTTACGCTCTTAGCCAAGAAAAAACACGGGTAAAATTAATCAACATAAATCTTCCTCTTGTTATTCCAGTGCTGCTTCTTGAATTACTTGGTAGAGCTTTTGTATGTTGTTTTCCTGTTCTGTGACCGCTGTTCTTTTAATCGTTTTTCGGTGTTGGCGGCACTGCGTAGGTTCCCAAACAAAAGAAATCGTCCTCATCACTTTTCTTCTCTATAGTCTAATTCAAATGAATGAATAAAGATGCTAATTGAAAAAAGCTATTTGAATTAAATTGCAAAGGACGCAACTACAAAAAAATCTTTTGGTTTCATACAAAAAACAAGTAACTTGTTTTTATTTTTTTTTATTTTAGAAAAGACTACTACTACTACATTTGTCCACATTGCATTATAGTAACTGGTATTTTTGGTTTATTATTAGGTCCCGTTGGCACATTTTCAATTTTCCTCATTACCAGTAGTCCATCAATTACCCTACCAAACACAACATGTTTTCCATCAAGGAAATTACATTTAGCACAAGTAATAAAGAATTGGCACCCATTTGTATCCTTTCCACTATTTGCCAGACTGATTAGTCCTGGTCCATCATGTTTCAGCAAAAAATTTTCATCTCCAAATGTGCCTCCACCATATATGCTCATTACACCAGTTCCGTCACCCTAAAATAGAAAATTGAAGAAAAAACACATAATAATGGAACTATTACTTCATACATTAACAAAGTCACCACCTTGGATCATAAAATCTTTAATAACTCTATGAAAACTAGCCCCCTTAAATCCTAACGGCACAGAATCCTTCCTAAATTCCCCTGTACAAAATTGCCGGAAGTTTTCACTCGTTTTTGGAACCACATCGGCAAATAATTCAAATATCATTCTTCCAATTTCCTAGAATAAGTATACTTATAGCTAAAGAAGTCCAGTCACTATAATTTATTTTCAGTGTTATACCGTGGTTCCAACAGAGACATCGAAGAATACCACTGGATTTGCAGGATGTCTCAATTGTGTTTGTATTTGACTCCAACTAGGCATTGCGACAAGAAATATTCACAACGATATTTCTAATCTAATGTTATAAAATATAAACTACCTTAACCTCAAATGCAATTTTGAAAACAAAAAGGACCCGCAAAGCAACATCATGTCAATTTGCGTAGCGACAGCTTCTAACAGCGCTATGTGAGTGTAAATTGTACTAAAACGCAATGTAACTACATGGCTTATTTTTTTAAATATATATCTATAGTATATAGTTGTAATCAATGGGGCATCATGAAAAAGTAATCTTAACTTTCACATTAAAGTGAAAAAATTGTAAGTAAATTTGTATGTTTTTTAATCGAAGAAATGACGTAGTGATCACAAGGCTATTACAATAGAAAAACTTTGTTGTAGTCACTTGGATTTATGATTTATTAAAAAAAACGGAAGCGTGAGGTAGTGACCCCATTACAATATGAAATATCTGTTTTATTAATATTGAGTATAGCTTGTTGACGAATTTGCGAACGCAAAATTAACACTTAAAACAATTTGCTCTATTTCGGTAATATTGGATTATTGATTTCAATTAAAATACATACTTAAAAATACCAATATCAAACATAAATATCAAATATAATGAAACATAAAATAAATTATTTAAAACTAAAATAAGTTGAAGAAGTAATGTAAAACAGAACTATATACCGAGAGAGCAAAAACGATTGTTATGTCTGAAGTTGCAGTAAATGAATAAGAAAAAGACAAATAAGTATATATATAACAGGTAAGACAATGGAAGAGAATCTTGCTGCAAACTTCAGACATGATAATCATTTTTGCTCTCTCCGTATAATCAGCACGTGTCAAGGATTGCGGGAGAAACCTTTCCATGTTTGAATTTCACGAAATAAAGCAAGTCCAGGACTTTGCGTAGCACTGATTGTTCTAGCTCCCAGCAATTTGTAACGTTGGTCAATTTCGCCTAATTTAACGCCACATTTTAAGAAATCTTTTGCTGCATTCAATTGCTTCTTATTTGGTATTTCACCTAAAATTAGTTAGTATAATTAGTTCAAGAAATACACTCTATCGGATTACTCCTCCCGCGCAAAATATTAATTAATTCCGGACACCTGTTTCGGGGATGCGTGGAGGAGTAATCCGATACAGTATGTTTATTGTGCTGCCTCATAGTCCTCGCAGTCTTTACAAATTAGTTCAAACTTAAAAGTTTGACAACATAAAATAAAATAAGTAGGAATCTTACTTGTAAAATTTCCGATAAATGCTAAACCGATCGCTTTTGTATTGTAAGCCTTAGTATGGGCTCCAACCTTATGCCATCCTACTCCTTCATATATATTACCGTCGCCATCAACTAGAAAACTAACATTTTACATTATTTTATAGGCAGGTACTAATTTACTATAGATATTTTCATATTTCTTTTAAGAGATTCATTTAATTTGTTTCTCGAAAAAGACTTTTACCACAATATACACAGTTAACATGTTAGCATGTAAAACGTACTTATATCCAATATCATGAAACTTTAAGGTGTTCATATGATAATTTTGCACGTTTTTCAACAAGTCAGAGCAGGTGACTACGTTGTAGCAAATAGGGGTTACTGTATGGTGAATAATTACGTATTTTACTGGAATCACCAAATATACTACAGCAGTACATGATCTTGCACCCCAGTGGTCTCTAAAAATAAACTCGGGGCATACATCAGGAAATGCTAAAACAAGTCGGTTAAAATTTGGACGAACATAACATAGTTACATACCTGAGTATACTTTTGATATACTTAATAACAATGCAACAAAACCGAAAATAATTTGCATTTTTTCTTTCAAATTTAACGTCCTGTATATTAAATCGTTATGTGGGTTGCCTATGCTGCAACGTGACTCCGAACATTGAGTTCCTGTGATAAAAACATTCCAAATATGGTATTTAATATTTACTCAATTTGTTAAGTTCACATTGTTTATAAAGTGAGAAACTGACAGAAATTGGTGTTCAACAGGCAGCTACCATGGACGATTTGGGTAAGTGTAAATCTTTATGCTTTATTTTATATACTTTGTTTACATAACCTCAAATAACGTAATCAATTTTATTTATCCATTTCATTTGTTTGTGCTTTTGAGGCCGTACACATCGATCTAAGGTTAACATAATAAAGTATACAAATATTAATTACGCTGCTATAGAGAAAAGTAGCATACGGTTGATGATACTGAAATCAAAATGTATGTACACAAAATATGGTGTTTCCTGACAAATCCACTTAATTACGTCATTTCTAAATATAAAAGGTAAAAAATAATAACTATGGGTAATCTTTGTACGTAAGAATAGCTTATTAACGTAAACTTTCTTACCTATTGCATTTGTTGTTTTTTTAGTCCATTAGAGAAATTTATATTATACCGGGTGTTTCATGCTTTTTATGGCAATGTTTCCAGTGTTTTCACTATTAAAAAATCTAGCAAGGTAACAAACATTTTGTTACCTTGTTATGTTTCTGTATTTCGGAATTACATTTTTGAATTAACTTTCTATCGATTTTTGCCCAAAACATGTTCAATAATAAAGTGTCATCACTTTATTATTAGCTTTATTTATTTGGTAAATAATGTTTATATTCTCATATATCATTTTTAAAATTGGCACCTTTGGCCAAAAATGTGGTTACCCAGAAGGGAATATATTAATGGATTTTAATGCACCCATTGATATATTATGCTTGGAATGACAACACTGTTTCTATATATATGTAAATGTACGTTACAATAAATGGCCTGCATGTTAATAGGTGGCGCATTCGATAGGTGTTGTCAAACTGGTTTAAGTACAATCAAAA
Organism: Osmoderma eremita; assembly: GCA_031763485.1. NCBI lineage: Eukaryota > Metazoa > Arthropoda > Insecta > Coleoptera > Scarabaeidae > Osmoderma > Osmoderma eremita. The sequence goes on along the minus strand of JARFOC010054309.1, from coordinate 10,597 downwards.
TACAGATTTTAGGCACTTTTAGGTTTCAATATTCGTGTTTTCTTACCAGTTATTGTTAGGCATTTATTGAATTAAAAAGTGGTATTAGAATGCAAAAGCTAGAAATTCTCTTTACTCCCGTATTTGTTTTTAAACTTCCCGCTATAATAATCATCCAAACATTGGATTAGTTACAAAATATTCGTACAAAGAAACCCACGCAAGGCTTTGTATCTTTGTTATTCGATAATTTGAGATGTGTTAGAAGTACCTAATCTTTGTATTACACTTTTCTCGTTAGAGGTTATTTAATAACAAGGATCTATGAAATTGTTGACTCATCAGCTTTTAGGATCTTCATTGGCATCCAGTTGGAATTAAGCAATGACTTTGACTTTACCGATTAAATTTTTCCTATTTAGTGCATTAGCATAATTGTAATGTAATTAGCGTTGTAAGTAATTTATTCATTTCGAACTTTACTAAAGAATATACAATATATAGGAGAATCTCACAAGCAATAGTTTTAATTGTGATGCACTCATCACACTCATTATACAGTTATTTACAAAACATGTTTGAGGAAATTATATTGTGATTGACTATATATATGTATATGTTGATAAATTGTCTTTTTAAATAAATTGTGGCATTATGGGCCGTGTTCCAGAACAGTTCCTTTCTTAAATTGGGTCAAGGTGTCTTGGTAAATCCTCTCCAAGTCTGAATTTCTTGAAAAAGGGCCATACCAGGACTTTCCGTTGCTCGCACACTTCTTGCTCCCAACAATTTGTATTTTACATCTATTTCTTTAAGGGCAACTCCGCATTCGAGTAGTTTCTTGCCAGCCTCTAGTTGTGCAGCAGGTGGTGTTTTTGCTGAAATGTTAAATTAAAAGTTTAGGGGAGCGAGATTTTTAAAAATAATCGCTCTAATATTTATATATAAAATTGTTTTATGACATTTTAAAATTCAACTTATGATAGTCTTACTCCTAAAATCACCGATGAAACCAATTCCTAGAGATTTCGTGTTATAACCACGAGTGTGTGCCCCCTGCCTGTGCCAACCAGCCCCTTCATAAACGTTACCGTCACCCCCTACGAGAAAACTAAAATGATGATCATTTACGTGTTGTAATCCTTCCCAGAGTTTCAGTGAAAACACTTACTTGTAACCAATATCGTTAAAATTTAATTGATCCATGTGATATGTCTGCATACTGACGATCGCTTGTGAGCACTTATTCTGATTTAAGCATTGTGGTGTAACAGTGTGATGAATTATCACGTATTGCAAGGGTATAATAATATGATCCACTTTGGTCGAGTCGCGACCACCCCATACAGACTTCTTTATTATGTTCGGACACGCATCCGGTAAATCTGCAATAATAAAAGATTACTTACGTGTTAAATGATTCTAATTACTGCGGAATTCACTTGTGAAAATCACGGAGACTTGCGTTAACACAATTAAGATTAAATACGAAGTTTTCATTCTCCTATTAAATGGTGATTGGTAAGTCTATTATCTCGCTGCAAGTTACAATGTCGACTGTGCGCGATATAGCACTTAAGCATACACGTAAACATGTTATACGTGTTTTATTTTTAGCACTTGTAGCCGCCATCACTTCGTCGAACGGTAGGTTAATCACCAATCATGTGTCGAAGATTACTGGGGAATGCAATAAATAAATAAATCGACTTGAATTGAGGAGAGAGGTGACAAGTAGTAGTAGTATAGTAATTACTGACAATTAACCGGTAGATGTCAATGATCCACTTCTTTAATTTCAGCGAAAAAGATATTCGACGTTGCTAGGATAAATTTTCTTGCTCTTCAGAGGAAACTTTTTTGGATTGATCTACGAGGGATGTCCGGCTACTAAGGTACATTGGTGAATTACAGACAGACTACTTTATTTATAGAAATCAAATACCCTAAGTAAAGACACTTATCCCAGTTAAGCACAAGCTTCTGTAACCCTCTTCGTAAAATGTACGATCCAAATTTGTAAAATACTGCCGTACTTCCTCTTGAACTTCGTTGTCGATTTTAAACCTTTTACCCGACAAATGAGCTTTCAACGTCCAAACAAATGAAAATCAGACGGAGCCAGGTCTGGACTATGGGGCGGATGGTCAATAACTTCCCAAGTGTGTTTCTGAAGCTAGGCCTTCGTCTGATTCGAAGTGTGCGATCGTGCATTCATGCAACAACCTGATCCCTTTCCTCAACCTTCCTCTTCTTTTCTGCCGAATGGCTTTGTGTAGTTTTTCGAGAATTTGACAATAAATATCACTGTTGATTGTCGCTTTCGGTTTCTATGAGCAAAATGTTTTGCATCTCAGAACACAGTTGCCATTGTCTGCATTTAGGGTGAGGAGTTTCTATATCTGGATATTCCAGGGTAACTAAATGCGCAAAATAATAAATTATGCGTGTGTTGTTATAAAAATGGTGGTAACCACATCGTTCAGTATGTAAAAATACCGACTCTGGTTCTGCCTGTATTCAATTTTCATCTGTGCCTACTTCGATAGGTTTAGACTTGAGCTGTATACGTTACAATAAACAAATTATTAATCATATGTTTAATTATTTGTATTACTCGTTTAACAAGAAATGGTAGAACAGAAGCTCATCGTATGTATACTATAGATCGTCTCAACCTCCGAATGCAGTACAGAGCTTATGAGAATTCGATACACGGTTGCTAAATCGTCGAATCAGCTGTACATTATTACTTCCGGTTCCATTATTTGGGTTTCTGACAGTTAAAATGCATATTTTGAATCAGTGAAAAAGCCCATAATTTTATTTATTATTACTCAACATTAACGTAATTTATATTTCGAACATTTATTTCGGAAATACAATTTATTAAATTTAAAGTAAAATATATAATCCTTTAACAAATAATAGTTGCCACCTTTGTAACAAAAATAGCTGAAATTGTACAAATCCTCATATAATACAATAATATTTAAGAAAGGAATAGCAATTGCACACACCTATGTCTTGATTCAGCTTTTAGTCAGTGGATGAACCAGTTTGATCTTCAGATGATGACGAATCTGTTACACGAATAATAAATTCTTCAATGTCATCTTGCAAATTATCCACTATCCACATTTCCTTTTCAATATTTTTTAAATGTTTGATGTAATTTTACCAATTATTAACTGCTACAATGCTATATATGCTCTTCGAATTAATTCCTCCATTTTTTTATCTTAAATGTGGTATTATTCATTTTTATACAGTTTTTAACTTGTGCCGTTTCAATGGGATTTAACTCGCAGTGGTAAGGTGGTAATCGAAGAACTTCATGACCTCTTTCTTTCGCAAGTTCGTCAATCCTGCTTTTATCATACTGCAGTTTAATATGTGACACGCAAAACAGCAAGCCCCTTTTTAGTATATCGTTAATGGTTGGTATTTGTTTCTCATGGAGCCAATCAATGATATTGTTTTTTCTTCATGTTGCCGTTGAACTTTTTTCTAATTTTCTGCAGTGATAGGAAGCATTATAAGGAACAATCACTGACTTCTACGGTATATTTGGAAGCAATTTCTTAATAAACCAATCCTCGTATGCTTCTGAATCCATCTTATGATGAACATCAGCAGTGTTTTTCTTGCAGAGAAATGAAACAAATCCGTTATCATCACCAGCATGAACTAATGCAAAACGAGGTCCAAGCCCGGTAGGGGATTTCAAACCAGTACTTAATCCTTGGATAAAAGCTTGTCGACTATTTTGAATTGTAGGGTCTGTTCAAGTTTTATTTACCGCATGCCCTGTATTCATCAGTATATATTATAGTTCGACCTGAAATAATTAAAGTTACAGAAATGTCAAATAGCAAGAACTAAATTTTACCTTCTTCTCTAAATTTCTTAATCTCTCGTAAGTATTTGTGCCTCCACCGAATAATGTCGTCTCGTTCGATGAGTACACCTTTACGCCCTACTTTTTTTTTTAATTCGAAACCTATCGTGTAAGAATCTATGAAAATTTGCTCGGCTGAAGTTAGGGAGATCATCATCAGCATTGACAGCAGCAAGAATTCCATTTAATGTAGGTGGCATATTGTGTATAAGAAAACTATGCACTTTACGTCGAATAAGTGTTCTCATCATATGTTTGTGATCGGTCATTTAGTTGTATGTCTTTGTTTTTCTTGGGATTTTTTGGACTTGATAATGAGCCAGTTTGTTGCTCCTGTTGTACATTATATATTGTACGCTCTGAGCAACCCAAAGCTTTAGTTGCTTCTTGAACGGCAGCATTCACATTCATAGTTTTATTAAAATAATTTAAAACATTTGCAATCATACACTTCTCCATCAGGCTAAATTTTTCTCCCTTACGCCGTTTTCTCCCTACAGGCTTCATTAATGCAGTGAAAACTGTAATTAAATGTATAGGTTATAAAATTTCTAAAAATCAAGAAAAATATCCATATTACCCTGTGCACGCTCGAGAAAGATGGAAGCGTTCTGAAAAGAACGATTTGTACAACTATATATAAACAAATTAACGTGGAATTTAACTAAAAATATTTTAAAACTATGACGATAACGATTGACAGCAGTTGACGCTAATAGACAGATAGATAGGTACTTTGCCGACGCCGACATATGTAAATAAGTTGCAATATAGCAATCGAAAGTGAAAATAGCACTAGCTATTATATCCCATACTGCATACGGAGGTTGAGACGATCTATAATCTAATAAGCGTTCTACAGCCGTTTAGTGTGTATACCTTTTTTTTTTGATAGGCAGGCGCAACCACCTGGAAATTTCTCATTATAATCTACCAGTCATTTTACGGGTTTTCCCTGCTTATGCGTGTAGTATAATGTGTATATTATTACTGTACAAGGTCAATAGTGTTATAAATTGGCTAACCGTTTATTTTCATCTTTTCAAACGCACGCAGAGCAATCTTCAACAATATTTAAAAGGTCACCCGCATTTTGGTGCTTGTGCGGTAATATATTACATTTTACAATTGAAATATATTTGCTTACTTAATATATGTATAAACACATAAAGTATATTCTTAAATTAAAAGTATTTATTTTGATATTGTATGATCTTTATTTTATATTAAATAAGGATATAGTGAGTTGAGTTATTCTGGAATTATCTTCTCTTCCGGTAGACTTATATATCTTGTCCACGTCTGAATTTCTTTCAAAAGAACCAAACCGGGACTTTCAGTATTCCATAGATTTGTTGCTGCTACTAATTTATATTTTTCGTCTATTTCTTTAAGAGCGACAGCGCATTCAAGTAATTTCTTTCCAGCTTCCAGTTGTTTAGGTGATGGTATGTTTGCTGAAATGTAAGTTTTAGTACAAAATGCATTTTTTTTTAAATATGAGGGATGTATATTGCTCGGCGATTACTGGTCGGACCAACTTAGAAATACCTCCCACCAAATAAATCCCTATACTCTACAAATGCGCATCTGGAGAAGGATGTGTTCCTATGTAATAAATAACGTATGTTTTGTTCTACTAATTCTACTAAGATGGATCAAGTAACAATGCGGATGTAGCGGGGAAAAGCCTAATACAGCCGGACAGTAATCATAATTAATATAAATATAATATGAATAAACCTTTTTTTCACTTTGATTTTACTTTGTTCCACTGCTATATAATTTTGGCATATTAAATTTGGCGGATTTTGTATAAATTTGTATGAAAGTATTTCACAAGTAGTCAAGATAACCAAGCAGATATGAAGTTCTTGGCGAAGATTCGTACAAACAAAAGAAACCTATAGAAAATTAGGAAAAGTAAATACATCATATGTAATTCTCAAGTGGAGGAAATGATCTTTTTTTATAGAGTTATAAAAATTAGATGCGATTCAAGTCTAAAGTAAGAGCACTATATGCTCATTTAGTCTTTATATGGATAAAGCATGTATGCATCGTGCATATTTGTATGCGATTGCATAAATTTTATATTTAAATGTGTGTAAATCGTGCCATATATAACCTAATAGGTACACCAGATAACTGGTTGCCTGCTATGCCACTAATCCATTCGCAATTTTCTTTTTAAAGTTACAAGTAAGTGGGAGAAAATGTATGTGTAGTACAGAAAAAAGAACCCGGTATATGATTTGTTAATGGCGATATAAATCAAACCAGAATTTTATGAATTAGACTAGTGTAATAAAACAAGGATTGTTGCTAAAGATTTTTTAAAATAATAAACTTAATTAAACTTCTTATATCTAAACACACTGTTCGGATTACTCCTCCCGCACAAAGCATTAATTAATTCTGGACGACACGTGTTTCGGGATTACGTGGATTCCCATTATCAAGTCGAATAACCGAGTGAGTGCGAAAATAACTTATACTAGAAACATGCACTCCTTTTTTTCCCCTCATTCCCTCTATCTATCCCTAACATATGTACAATCTTCTTGTACACCCCCGGACGCAAAATTCTTAGAAAGACCACCCGAGTGTTCTCAAGTGTATGCCTTTATTACACCAATAAATCCATTAGTACAGAAAATGACAAGGGCGCTTCTTCCGGATTAAGAAGGTTTTTATTCTTTTTAATATAAATGGATTGATAAGCATCTAGCTTACCGATTTTATTAGTTTTAAATTATCTATATTTATATTATGCCCGGTTTTTACCATATGTTCCTCAATCTGCTCTCCCATGTCGGTGGTGCGAAATATGTTCTTTATACCTAGTTTTGATAGACCTCTTTGTCTGTCCAATGTAGACTCTCTCACAATCTCCACATGCAATTTTATAAATTCCTGACATTTGTTTCATTTCCGGTTTGTCTTTAGGATTTCCTGAAAGGTTGCGAAGTGTGTTGGACGATTTATAACCGATTTTCATATTTTCCTCTTTTACGACTCGGCTAATTCTTTTCGTTATTTTTTGAAAAGGCAATATTAAAAATTTATTTTTGTCACGGGGTTCTATCGGGGTAAGCGTTGCGGAGTTTCTAAGGTATTGTCTATACGGACCTTCTTAAGGACGCGAACAACATCTACAGAGAAGTAACCATTGTGTTTTGCAATGTTTTTAATATGTTTTAATGCTTTTTAGAACCTGTTTTGACTTAACGGCAATTTAATTAATCCATTTACTAGGAAATTAATCGCGGAGATCTTATGTTGTTGACAGTTGTTTGAATCTGCCATTATGAATCTATCTGTGTTGCATTATTTATTATTTATTTATTATTATGTCTATTTCTAATTTACTGTTATTCTTAATAACTAAACTATCCAAGAAAGGTAGACGATTGTTCATATCTTTTTCCGCTGTGAATTTAATCGAATTAAATCGCGAGTTTAATTTTGTTAGGAAATTTTCCACCGTATATTTTGTGGTATCAAATATCGCAAATATACCATGTACGTATCTTAGCCAAATTCTCGGAAAATAATCTCCGCCATAAACAGATTGGCAATAAACGGCGACAGCGGGTTTCCCATGGCCGTACTCTCTAACTGTTCGTAGAATTTCCCTCCGTTAATCTGATGTATTCCGAAATTTTAATACCCTCGACGTCGTTTAATTTCAGGTATTTTCTTAAAAACTGTATAGTTTCAGGAATCGGCACGCTCGGGAACACTGAACAAACGTCAAACGATATAAGAATCTCCTCTTCATTAATTCCTGTTATTCACTTTATTGACACATTCCAGCGAATTTTCTACTGCTAAACTTTCTATCTTACGTGGGAGATTCTTGAATTCGTTGACTAGCCATTTGGACAAACTAGGTGGGTGAATCAATGCCTGACATGATAGATCTCGTCGCTTTACCCGATTTATGAATTTTGGGTAAACAATACATTTTCGGCATTGTAGGGTTAAAACTATTTAGTTTTTTTTCTAAATTCGCGTCTGTTAATCTTGGACACCCTTTGATTGTCTCTTTAATATTTGTAATCATCGCGGGTAGGGGGTTCTTTTTTAATTCTTTATATGGTCCTGCCGATATCATTGCGTTGACTCGCTCATAATACTCTGATTTGTCCGTAATGCGTATCCTATTACCTTCATCTGCTTTTAGATGAAAGCAATCCCTTTTTCTCAAATCTTTAATAATTTCGAGATCTGCTTTCGTATTATTATGGCTTTTATAATTTTAAATATTCCTTTTTAATTGAATTTTACACCCGTTGCTAATATATCTTTTCGTATTATCATCCAGATGTTTTATACTTCCCTCAATCGATGCTATAATATTATCTGTTGGGACTTTTGAATAGATAATGGTGTGTTTTAAGCGGATTTTGCAATATGTATTCGTAAACAGATAATACTGGACACTAACAATGATACCTACAATTGTATTAACCAAGGTTTTATAATAAAATTCACAAATAAATAGATAGATATTAAATGGCTAGGTTATTTAAAAATTACTTTTGACAAATAGAAAACGTTATTTGACATTTGGAAAAACTTGTCATTTACAAATTTCTCACAGATTAGCGTTTTGTGCGGTATTACAGTCGACAATATTGACATGCAACGGTAGTTAATAAAGATCGACTTGTTTCACCATCCAGCAATACCTACACACATTTAGGTAATATTAAATTTATGCTCCTCACTGTCTATTTGAGCCAATGAAATTCATATTATATAAATTTAAAATTATCTTACTCGTAAAATTACCGATGAAACCAATTCCGAGAGATATTTTGTTATAATTATAGGGGGCATGTGCCCCCTGTCTATGCCATCCAGCCCCTTCGTAAACATTGCCGTCACCCCCTACGAGAAAACTAAAATGGTATTTATTCACGTGTTATTCATTTAATGAATTTACATGTTTATACTTACTTGTAATGAATATCATTGAAAAGTAATTTATCCATGACATCCTCTTGTATATTGACGATAGCTTTCGAGCAACTATCCTGATCTAAACATTCTGGTGTAGTAGTGTGGTGAATTACCACATATTGCAAAGGGATAATAATGTGTTGCACTTTGTTTGAGTGGCGGCCACCCCACACGGATTTCCTTATTATTTTCGGGCAAACATCTGGCAGTTCTGCAATATTCACAGATTACTCACACATAAACTTGCACCAATCATTAAGAAATTCACTTGCGGAGATCACAGAAATTTTCACTAATAAAACGAATATTAAACACAAAGTTTTCATTCTATTGGACAATGGGGAAAGGCGGCTCTATAACAAGTTTTAGTATGAACTGCGTGTCAGAGAACATGAATTGTTTGGTGTATACAAATTCACGACCGTCAATTCACAAAACAGTAAGCTAATATGCATTAATTATACGTTTATTATTAGTGGAAGCAAAAGAAGAACCGGTTTCGATTTAATGCTAGAGTTGTTAATAGATCTTTTAAAATACAAATTCAGTGATACTGCCTCTTGTTAGATTACCCCGTAAGTTTGTAGCATTGTTTGCGGAATATTATAATGATTTTTTTGTAAGGTATTTGTTTGCGTCAAGTGAGAAAGAAATAGGATAGGATTCGAAGAATTTTCTATAATGTTTTCGCGAAGACTGACATTGGACTAGGTGTTGCAAGAAAAACGATTTGTCGTTTCAAAATTGTCCATTCTGATTGGTTTTTCACGCCTACACGAATCCCGCAACCGCAATACAAACATAACGCCTAATATTCGTTTTTGGAGTACAAAAACCTGGTTCATAATAGCCTCTCTGCACTACATAACTATAATTATCAAGTATACCATTAGATAATACACTTGTATGATTTCTTCTGTTTGAAGTTCCATTATCTGACGAATTGCAAAACAGGCACTCGCATAATTTGCATCCAGCAAGAGGCTCGGGATGTCAGCAGCATCCCTCTGGTTAATCTCCGGCACTAGCTTCATTTCACGTTGTTGTTCAGATTGTGGGTTGTGGATCGTATTTCATTCAAAGTACAAGTATGCGAAAGCGTGTACCCAAAATGCTCTTGCAACTTTATAGACGTTATTGTTGAGAAGTACTCTACAAAATAGTCTGCTACCCCTTTAGGATCTTTTACTTTTCTATTTTTAATGTTAAGCATCTTGTTCGTTTTTTTTTTTCTGCCTATCTTTGTATTATCTATAGTTACTTCTCGTGGTTTACTGAATTTGCGATTTTCTGAGCATTATATTTTGCTTTAGCTTCTGTGAGAATATTCCTGTAATCTCCTTTTGTTTGTTTGTATAGCTGAATTATTTCCTAATCTGCCGCATTACCTGTCAACAGGTCAACCTGTCAATGATTTCACCTGTTTGTATACATGTTTGGTGTGATCCGAGTCTTATTTTCTTTTTCCTCTTCACCAAACAAAGTTTGGTCGAAGCATCTAGAGAACAGATCTATGAAGCATTCAAATTTGTCATCGATCGACATACTTCCCTGTTTAAAATATTTCACTCCGTTCCGTATCGATGCATTTGATTTATCATTATTTCTGTCCTATGTTTGGCACTGTTTTTTCGATACAAGCTGATCAATATCAGCCGGAATTGATGAAGTAGCTACACGTACGCAGCTTTCTAATCGTGCATCACTCAGTCTTGATCGGTGATCATTTTTGATTAATTTCATGGT
>JARFOC010054290.1:0-19501 GCA_031763485.1 Osmoderma eremita | reverse complement strand
CTTATCGTTGGGAAATATGAAGAGTGTTATGAACATTGCTGAAATTGCTGCATGCATGAAAATGGGGATTTCTATCCGTGCCCAAAGTTTGCAACGATATCTCTCTAAACTACTATTAGAATCTAGTGAGTCTACTGAGCATACCGATTTATTTCTACATACAGACGCAAGGTGGTTGAGTCTTGGAAACTTTTTAGGAAAGTCTCAAAAATTCCCACCCGAAATAATCTTTTTTCTACATGAAGGAGGTGATAACACCGATATATTAGAAAAAAAAGAAAAATGGCCCTGTGATTTAGCTTTCTTAACAGGATGTGACATGTCTTTTAAATAGCATTAACGTGGAACTTTAGTACTTATCGTCGGGAAATATGAAGACTGTTATGAACATTGCTGAAATTGCTGCATGCGTGAAAATCGAGATTTCTATCCGTGCCCAAAGTTTGCAACGATAGCTCTCTAAACTACTATTAGGATCTAGTGATTCTACTGAGCACGCCGATTTATTTCTAGATACAGACGCAAGGTGGTTGAGTCCTGGAAACTTTTTAGAAAATTCTCAAAAATTCTCACCCGAAATAATCTCTCGTCTAGAGGAAGGAGGTGATAACACCGATATATTAGAAAAAAAAAATGGCCCTGTGATTTAGCTTTTTTAACAGGATGTGACGTGTCCTTTAAATAGCATAACTTTGAGCTACGGGGGATAGACAAACCATTACTCCTTACGCTTTTAATGGTGAGGTAGTTACTCATTAATCGACTAAATAGAAAAGCTTTGAAAAATATTCCGGCTTTGAATGCAAGGGCAAGTACCCAGTTAAATTATGGTAGGTATTTACGAGACAAAAGCTAGAAATATAATCAGTTGATTTGAAAGACGTTCTTCGGACTCTAATAAATTTACGAATATTTTTACTTTCACGAGTTGTCCGTTTTCGTGTACGGACGTTAAAAAATCTGCTGCTGAAGTATCAAGTACCTTCAATCAAGACTTGGCTTCTCTTGATATTGAGATATTGCAGATGATTGCGGATATACATCTTAAAGCTAGAGCTGGTGATACAAAATTTTGGTCTTTGTTTTATTTCTGAAACAACCATTTTTAAAAAAGTTTGCTTCAAGTAACCGGATTGTTTGGGTCAACTTATCTATGTGAATCTGCGCTTCTTTAAATGAAAATCATTAACTCGTTCATTAAATCGCAGTGGGCTAACTGTCATCATGCTTGCGATTGTCAATCACTAATTACGAGCCATCCTGTGAAATGTACGCGGACTACATATAGTGCCATGCATCGACATCTAAAATTAAGATTGTTCGTGACATAGATATATGTAGATATAGTAGTGTACTTGTTTTCTACTTATTTCAGCGCATGTCTACCGTGGGCACTATAATTGACGGAAATTTGAAAGTATACGCCATAGTTTACGTTGGTGTATAATTACGCGGCGGAACAATGACGTACAATTTATTTCGCGGTCTACAACAGACGCTAATGGTTTCTACTGGGCCCTAAAAACTTTGTGGCGAACGGTTATCTCATTGTGGAGTAGTTGTGTGCATATTGTAATGGGTGAAGCAAAAAAAAGCGCAGGGCCTAAATATTTTACTGAAAATTTTATTGCTGTGCGGACGGCGAAATTGTTCAAATTCAATTCAAATTGTGTGCACAATGAACAACGGTAATATTTATTGGTGTGCACCCGGCTTTAGCTGTAACCATCGAGTATGACAAAAACTAAATTAGCGTAGATTATACTGTAATTAACAGCAAGCTCTTCGGCATCGATACGATAAATAACGGGATCGCCGTAAATTGCAGTGTCCACACAGGTTCAAGTATAAATTCGATTAATTTTGGAAGGATGTGCACCAAATTGTTTTAGAATATTTTTTAATATTGCACTGTTTATTTAGAACGGAACAAAAAGGTGCCATACGAAGTGAAATTAAAGAAAGATATCTTGAGCACGATGTGATCCGCTACAAAGTAAAAGCATACTTTTGAAACAACTAATTTGGAAAGAAACAATTAATGCATCCAAAAAACTAAGATCTATCGATCCATCGATTCAAACGAAAAGATCTGGCTTGTTCTTCAGCTTCACTAAACCAATGCGAAGATATCATAATGAAACTTTTCCAAATACATAATTCACTTTTCTTAAAAGCATCATCATTCATTCATTTGTAATTGGGCCAGAATATCAGAACAAACGAAATGCAGTCACGTCTTAGGAATTGCGGCACGTACGAAACATAGTTGCTGTAGAAAAGTAGTAATAACTTTTTAAATCCTTTTGATCAATACAATTGATACAAAACACATCATGTTTGAACAACGAAAGGATTCCTATAAATACAACAGTTAGGCAAGTGATAGGCATATTTAGTTTTTCCAAGTTGGTGCTAAGGTAGACGGTTACAGAATAGTAAGTTTTATTTATTAAAGTACGCTGGAGCTTTCTAGACGTCCTGTAGTAAGGATAGTTTTTACGTGTACTAGTAAGTGGTTCTACAGTATAATGCCTTTATTGATTAGATCAGCTTCATAGTGAACTTAATCGTTGCATTGGTACCTGTAGATTGCTATTAGATATAGTGGTATATGATGGAATATTATACGTCATAGTTTGTATATAGCAGATATCTTTAATAAGATATTCAGCTTAAAGCTTATAGAATTTTAATAATGTAATTTGGACATATCTACTTATAATCGCTTTTCTTTCTAAATTTAAAATTCTTTGTGCTGATGGAGCACGGCTGCAACAAATAAAAGCCTTTGCCAGAAAGGAGTAGTTATAGCATAGCGGTAGTTGTAGATAATGGTGCTTGTAGTAAACTAAGCCTCTCCAGAACATAGTGCTATACGCTTGACGAAAATATCAATGTGATTGTCCCACTTTATTGATTGATTGTCTCACTCTGCTCGATATACGTATTTCCGACGGTAAAGTGCAAACTTTCTTTGTAGGTGTTGCTGTGGTTGAGAACTGAAGTTGTTTCAGTTTTTGTGGAAATCATAATAAGGTCAATTCTAAAGAACCAATTCACTACGAGGCTCATGTTACTGGTACACCACAGGTTTCCTGCTGTGGATTTCCTATTGATAATGGCAATATCGGTTGAACACATAACTAATCCAGTTTTGTCCCCAAGATCATCCATATACAACGTGTATGTATAAGGGCAAACCTAGTATTGAGCCACGCGCAATATCAGAATGTATAGGTATACAATTTTCTGGAACAAACTCAGTTTTGCCACTTATTAGTTTATTTATTAAAGGTTGTCTATTTTTGAAGTAGTTTTTGCATTGTCATTAACAATACGCCAAACAATTTTAGACCTATTTTGGGTAATGGTAATTTGCTTTACATTTACTACTTTCCTAGATAATGTGAGTCAAGGTTGTTAAAAAACAGTCACACAAACTTTGAGGGTGGATAGTATGGTCAAAATATGCGGAAAAGTCTCAATGAATATGGACCTTGAAGTGGACGCTTCGAGAGATACAAACATTTTGTTGCACTTTGTGTAACCGAAAGCAATTCTTTTGTCTAAAATATTATTTTATGATGTTCCGTAACTATTTATTTAGGATAAGTTTAAGAATTGTCTATCTTTATATTTTAGTCAACATCTGCCATTCTTTCATGCATTTCTCTATGAAATAAGGAATAAACCGATTTACATTTATACCGACAGTACGAATTCATCATCACTGTAACTGCCTCTTGCACACCCTCACAAGGAAGACAAAAACCCTCTTCATTCGCTGCACACAGCAGATATGCATTTAATTATTAGAATCCTAAATTATAGTTAATCTCTCTCTTATTAAATGTTGTAGTGTAAGATATCATTTTAAGTCGGTTGCATTGCTAATTTGCTGATCGAATGAATACGTAATTAACCCGTGATTCAAACGCAGTAAACCTATATTTTCGTATAATATCTTTAAATGGATATTTGTCGGCTTGTGATTGGTTGAACCATTTGCGAGTCCAGGTAATTTTGCAACTCTTCTTCGGGAGAAAATTCCCAAAGCAAGTTCAATTCGTCTTCAAATTCGTTTTCGGCCACTCGCGGAATATCAAGTGAACTCGTCCGATCAGGAAGGAACAGCGGTTTGTTCTCCAGCAACCAGGACATTAAGGGAATTTGCTTCCGTCCGCCCAGGACGACCGCGACAAGACAACACCTCATCTTCCTCCGGCCAGAACAAGACCCGCGGCTCTTCCTCTTCATCCGTCTAGGACAGTACGTCCTACCACGACAAGACAGTGTTGTTTTTTGTTATAAGTACCAATGTGGTGCGTGTTATGTGTTACCTTCACCACCTCGAAAGTTAGGAACCCCTAAGTCGCCCATACAAGACTCGCGTACTTATACGCGGTCAAGCTGCTACGTAGTTCAGATCGTATCGTTCTAAATTTCCTTTATTTTAAATTCGTTTCATTTTCTTTTTCGTAACATCAACATCAGAAGTGATCCGACTCGTACTGTCGCAATCACGATTAACGTAGCGCATACATTATGCGTTCAAACCGTTTACTCATTATTTATTTTTTTAATACATTTTTTTTTTAATTTTAAATAAATATACTTTAGGGACACTGTGCTTTGAACAAACTCATTTTTTTATTTTCGCGTAAACATTCTCCTCTCAAATCATTTGTTATAACTTACATTGGTTTACACCAATTTTTTTTTATTATGTTTTTATTATGAACAAATAACAAACGTGAAAAGTCAAATGAGATGTTGAAAGTAACATTTGAACGGCAACCATAACATCTCTGTCACAAGGACCGTCCAAATCTTTAGAAAACCCCAGATTCGATGGCATCCTTGATCTACTCGTTGCTGCAGTTCCTTGAAGTCATTTACAGGTGTGGTACATACTTACTATATCCCCAAAGAAAGAAATCAAGTGAGCTTAAATCCGACGATTTTGATCCAACCTCATTCCATACAACTTCATGCCAAAGTTCTGTGTAATGGTTCCCAACGACAAGCGTAAAATTCACGAGGGAAACCATACAGCTGGAACCAAATTTGTAGCCTTTTTTTCAAACGAGTGTCTTCTAAACGATCTTCCAGTGTGTTCTGCAAAATGTTTAGCTAAGCAGTGCCAGTTACTCGGTTTGGTAGAACAACCCGATCTAGTAGCCTGTCACCCATCCAAATATTCAATGAAAAACGTACCAGATGTTTGGATTCCATAATAGCATAACGGATTTTCGTCAGCCCAAGAAATTAAAAATTCAATTTCGTGTAAACTCGGCCTCATCAGTAAAAGGAATACTGGCAATCAGGCTTAACGAGAATTCGTTAAATTGTCCAATGACCACTGAATGTTAACTAGAAGCTATATATGTATATGACAAAACACCTGTAGACTACGATAAGAAAATGGGAGTATTTTTTTGCGAGTGAAAAAAGAAATAAGCGAAAAAATGCGGGAATGGTGCAAAAAGGAATAATCCTCTGTATCTCCGAAACTGTACCTTTGCCGACCCATCTATATTAACTCCTTATGAATATTTTGAGCCATACTATCCACTCAAAGTTCGTGACACATTTTCTTTTAACATCATGTATATTTATTGTAGTAATTTAGATCAATTATTTATATAAATGAAAGAGCTTCTTGCAGGTCTGAGAAGATTTCCTATACCGTTAGTTAAACAGAGATTCTGGCGTGGTAATCTCTCATAGCTTGAATGAAGATCGTGTAAATCATTGTCAAAATAAATAGCATGCCCGTTTTCATTTGATAAGTGGTGAACAGAGGTACTACAGTTGGTTTGAGTATAGGACCTATACGGTACGTTGTTGTTGTGTTCGAGCAATAAGTCATAAAATTTGATTAATTGTAGAGTAGGATCCAATAAACTATTATTAAATAGAACATGGTATACTTAGATTATTGGCTGTATCATAATCAATTTCCATACTGGAATATGAAATACAGTCATTTACTATACATATGTTATATAATACGTTGTAAGATGATAAGACTTTAATAATGTATAACACAAGTAAACTTTCATATACACGTATGCTCAGCTATCACCGGGGTGCGAGATATATTGTAAATAGCGCGATTTGGCATACTAGCATTTATCCCAGCCTCGTCGCGCGCAACGCCGCACAGTCCAGAATAGCATGTTTGCGATCAAAAACTGTAACTTCTTGTACAATAGGAATTTTGAAATGATTTTTTCAGGAAAATGTAATCGACTATAAAGGATTTCATCCATATAAAAGAAGAAAGCACTGAGCCGAAAATGAGGCGGTAATCATGAGCGAAAATATAAGGCATTAATTCGAAAAATTTAAAAAAATATTTTTCTGCAATTTATATTTCGTATAATAACTATTTCATTATTTAAACTTTAATTGTATTATTTACTACATCTTTTACATTTAATCTTAGTTTGAAATTGTTTTACAAAGTATGAAATTCAATTATTTAATATGTATTTTCTCAAAAAGTAGCAGCTGAAACTTATAGGCAGGCTTATATAGACTACCGGGATTATGTATACTAAAGATGACCTTGTGACTACTTGTTGATAAATAACAACAATCGCCCTGGACCACTGTGCGCCGTAGCACACAGCACGCCTATCTGAATAATTTTGTACCTGTCTATGCGCACGCAAAGTTCCAAGAAGTGATCGTCGATTTCAGATACACTGTTTATACGACCGCAGAGAAGGTACAATTTATAACATAGTATTTTGCTGGAAATTTCTACCAAAGCTCGGTCTATTTGTTTCCTCATTCGACGATTGAAAGCATCGTCAAAGCGTTTAGGAAATTTGGCTGTGTGGTCGGCAATTGCCGTAAATGCCAATAAATAACAGCCTCAAATCCCTTTAATACCTCCCGAACGGGAGGAAAGAGAAGTGAGGGCTTGTTCGTTAGTTGAAATGAGCGAACTTTGCTCTAGTCGGCAAAATGCATGCAAAATCGGTGACAGTAGCAGTACTGTGCAACGTATTCTGAAACGCAACAAAAGCAAATGTTATAAAGTTCAAAAGTACCAGGAAATTTTCCCGAGGACAATTTTGCAAAAATGGAGTTTTGTGCGTACATGGTAGAAAGGGCCAACAATGACGAATATTTTATAAAAAATATTCTGTTTCCTTTCCACGCCATGGCAAGTATAATCCTTCATTTCTGGGATATTGATCTCGAGAAAATCAACATCTGGTCCGTAATGTAAGAACTCAGTACCCCGAGAAACTTAACGTTTGGGCATGTATCTTGGGTGATAACATTATAGGACCATTTGTTATCGACAGCAATTTGAATGGAATGAAATGTTTGGATTTCTCGTGGACGCAAATTATTCCCGATTCAATCAACTTAACCCAGATTTTGATGCAGTGTGGTTTATGCAAGACGGTTGTCCTGGGCATAACACCAGATTAGTAATGGGGATTTAAGAAAACACCTTCCCTAATCGTGTTATTGCCGAGAATGGTACGATAAAATGGCCACCCCAATCACCCGATCTCAAACCCTGCGATTTGTTTCTGTGGAGGTATATCGAATAAAAAATTTACAGTTTTGCAACAATAGCGAGTTTGCAACAGTTGCAAGTAGAACTGCTGAGAATTTTTGCGACAATAACCCCTAGAAATCTCGAGGTAGTGAGGCGGGAGGTTTACGTTACACTCTGCTATTGTTTGCCCCCGGATGGTGGCATTTTCGAACTCCCCATAAAGTAACATTGTTAGAATTTCAATTTATTTCAATTTCAATTTTATTTTGTAGAGTTCATTTTTCCGTTGTTTAATTTAATAAGAATCGTTGTTTATTTTCCTACTTAGGATCACTTTTTCGTTCTCCTGCATCGCGTAGCAGCTACAAAATGAATATAAGAAACTGTACCGTAACTGAAAAATTACGCAGTATTACGTGATTGAGCGGACATGCGTGCGTACTCTTGCTCGATTTGTGATACACTGCGACTGGACATCTCTCGTTGTCGGTGATACTTGATGTGCGGTTACCATTCACAAAGCAATCTCCCGTTCTGATGTGGGCATGCGTGTATAAGAACTGTAGAGTTGCATTATTTACCACAATTATTTTTAACAATAATGTTGTAAGACGTTTATCTTACTATTAATGTTATTTCGGAAACTTAAACGAACCATTTCAATAATGGTTTTACTTTGGATTAAGACATATCCATAAATATGGGATATATTGCGATCTCTCGTAATAAAGAGCACATCGTAACAGCATGTAAATATTCTGTAACATATATTATGTCAACATAGTCTTCATCTAGGAACATTTCAGGTTCACATATTTTATGACATGAGTTTTGAGCATTTACATGTGTGTAGTTTATACTATTATTTATTTTGTAGGTGCTGCAGTTTGTTTATCGATATAAATTGATTCATGATACAAATGATACTTTTATCCCTTATAGTATCAAAGACATCGCAAGAGAAATTTTCTTCCATTGTTTCTTTTCTCGCTAATTTAAGATCAAATACATTGTATACCCAGTACTTGGCTTTTATTTCCAATAATAACCAGACTTCCTCCAGTACCTTGAAATTTGTATAAGTTTGGTTGTTTTATGCGAACAGCGACTCTTCTTAAATTTCTTAATAGGGTCACTAATAATGCGTTTCTCATCAGGATGATATTTGGCGGTATTCAAAACGTTAGCATACGAACTGAAAGAAGTCTTATTCTTAAAGGAGCACAGTGACACCTCGCATCATTCGACCTTAATTAGTTTGGACGCAGTTACACCGATGGTATGGACTCCTATTCGCTTACTTTTGGAAGATGGTCACTTTAAACGAAGTGACAGAAATCGGCACAAATGATTTCAATGACGATTTGCATATGTACATATAACAATGGAGAAAACTTGTTATTAAGTTATAGATCACCTATTAGCACCTTAACTCCATGGTTTTATAACCGTTAGCTTAATAAATTTTCTGACATTTCCTGTTATATGGCAAAATTCGCTATGCGCTAAAATAAACAGTACTGGATTTCGCGCCGATCTTATGCGCGCGTCTGCTTATCCGCGTGCTTTTGTATCGTACTGTTATTGCGATATTGGTTGCTTAAAACGTTGCAAGTAAGACGTTTAACACATCAGCTATTTTAATCGCTGCCATTATGCTAAACTGCAAATTTACACTGTACGAAAAAAATGCTTCTGATATATTATTTGAATCGGCCACCTTATATACGTATTACGATAATGGTGTACGTGATAGAATACTTGTACTTTTAATCAGTCGATATTTACATCGATGTACCCATCAGATTATATTACAGTATCTCTTGGAAACGTTATCGAACTAATAAATAATTTCTGACAAGTAATGTTTCATTATCGTTTTCCTACATATTTGTCTGTCTAAATTTGCTATATAGCACCCTTTTTTACATAAAACCTACTTTATTTGTGAAAAATAAAAATAAAAGAATGCAATAAGGAATGGGGTTTCTTTCCGAAAATAATTCGCAGTCATCCTTGGGACTATGCAATATACTTCAAATTATATTCTACAAAAAAGAAGAAATCTGTTAGTTTAACTAGAAATTATTTACAAACATTTAAACATCATTCAAAGCTTTTGATGGGGGGGGGGGGGGTACCCCGAAATCGGGGGATTCGGCAGAAAAGAAATTGGTGTTGTTCTTATAGTACTCTTTCAGTCTGTGCATGTTCATCGAAATCGAAATGTGCGGGTTGCGGGTGTTCTCTTGTAAATATAAATCAAATCTTTGAACACTTTAATTTTTTTATTGAATTTGCCAGTGCAAAATTTTTGGGTACGGCTCGCGGCTTCCTTACATTGCGTTATAGTGATAAGTTCGAGTTGTATCTACTTTGAAAACACTTCCGTATTGGATTTTATTGGGAGGAGGACAAGTTGTTGTTGTTTTTTGTTGTTTGTTTGTGTCCTAATGCACAGACTTGTCACTACGGCATTGAGGCCTATTGTATCACTCTACATTAGGTTTGTGTAAATGTGTTTGTGTATGGCTTGTTACCACCTGTCCTTGCCGTAAGAGGACAGCAGTGTTGAAGAGTAACACGTTGTTCAATGTTCGTTATACATGTTTGTGGATCTTCCAGTACAAATAGAGGTTACACTCTTTTACTAATAACTTCTGTAGTTTCGATCCTCTGTCTCCTGGAATTCATAACAATACGTAGGAATTATATTTTAGATCTTGTACCTACAAGTTGGCTCCTAGTACCAACTTTGACATACCACGTTTTTATTTACTCCCTCCTCTCTTAGTAAAAGTAAAAATACCGTTACCACCTTGATGAGTGTGAATAACTCTGAATACGTATTTCGGCAACTCATATCTCCCAGAGTGCACTGAAGAGTTACAAGTTGTTCAATGTTCGTTGTACATGTTTGTGGATTTTCCAGTACAATTACAGGTTACACTCCTATACTAATAATTTCTGAACTTTCGATTCTCCTGTCTCCTGGAATTCATAACAATACGATGGAATTATATTTTAGATCTTGTACCTACAAGTTGGTACCTACCAACTTTGACATACTACGTTTTTATTTACTCCCTCCTCTCTTAGTAAAAGTAAAAATACCATTACCACCTTGATGAGTGTGAATAACTCTGAATACGTATTTCGGCAACTCATATCTCCCAGAGTGCTGCGTCTGACATTATATTCCTTCCGAGATTTTGCTGAGGATGGCAACTTAGTTGCCGAAATACGTATCCAGAGTTCTTCACTCATGGATGAGGTAAGGATATTTTTACTTTTACCATTTTAAGACACCGTATCCTATTCTTTACACCACTCTGTCTTCCTTCCCTTTCGCTTCTCAGCACATCCCAGTTTATTTAGTTTATTTATTTTGAATTGATTACATTTGCATATTTGTTAAAGTTTAACGATAATCGTATTTATCGAAACTCTATCAACAAGTTCAATTTAAAACTGCATACGTGTGTCAATTAGAAGAACTAAAACCTAAAATACTTAACGCTAAAATATAGTGACGTCTTATTGGCACAACGTATAAGACAATAAATGTAAACTATAGAAGCTCCTCTTGTTCCCAACTTGAAAAATTTACCTTTGAAAACAGGGAAAAGGCAATGCGAACAATAGCTGAGCTTAAACCAAATATACCTTCGCATTAACAGTATCTGATTCTTCAGTATTTGAAAGTGATGAGTTAATCTGGTTATCCTCGAATCCGTTCCGCTTGAATGCGCGCAATATGAAGACGAGACGAAGAGTGAACAAGTAGTGTATGTAGCCGCCCTCACCGAAAATGGTTTCGGCATAATACAATATTACCGGAATAAGTTTAAAGCCGGCGTAATGCGGAGATCCATTTTGGGAAATCGCTTTCGCCTTCAACACACACGCCGCGCCGCTGTCAGTTGCACGGAAGCAGATCTTCTTTACCTTAGGTATTCAGGCGATACTGTAGGGATAATATAAGCAACAATCTCTGGCAATACACACGAAAAGCCATATGAATTCTGTTAAGAGAGTTATTTCTGTGTAGAGGATTTAGCATTCCGTTTCACAAATTATTTTCTTTAATTGCTTTTCAAATTTGTCAATCGAGAGTTATATTAAGTACGCAATATATAGCACAAATTAATTAATGGTTACAACACTTACACGCAACACAATACTTACATACTACTTCGCAAGAGTCTTGCTTAATTGTACTATTTTTTTTAAACAAAGCTATGTTATATTCGGATTTTTCAACAAAACAATTGGATGTAGACTCTTCTGGTTTATAGTATCGTCAGATACATGATTCTTTTTTCCAATAATTACGAAAAACATATTTTTATTGAAAGTTACTTGATTTTATCCAATTTAATTTAATGTACGTAACTGCAAGGAATATTACAGAGCAGCTTCTAGGTGTAGGGATCCTGGGCAATTTCAGGTTTTATGTCAACCATAAAATTTGTAATGATCGTCAACCAGTTTCACTAGACTCTAGTACCCCTAAAAAAATAAAAGTAAACTTTATGTATGCATTTGATACATAAACTCCAGTTTAACTAAATTAATATTAATAAAAAAAAAGTATTTCAGCTTCATTTCACGTGGAATAGATTACAGAGTTTGGAGCTTTATGCAGAATTTGAACAAGAGTTTGTATAAATACTTTTCACAATAAGCAACTAAAGCTTGTAATTACTACTGGAATTGCAGTGCAGGAGAATGACAGTTTGATAATACAAAGCTTTTAGTGTCTAGGTTATGGATGCATCTGAATAGGTAAGATTCCATAAAAATGTTATTTCCGACAATTTTCTTGATGTTTTTGTATTGTATTGTATTGAACAATATGCAATTATATACTAGTTTATACTGTTAATTTGCAATATATTTTTATCTTAAAACATCTGTACTCCTCAAGGTAAACAATACAATACCGCCATTAAGGTGAATATTCACCACCATGCGTGGCAGAACCGAGCAAACTGAATAAAATCTGACTGAAATATAACTAATGCATCGAAGTCCACAAAATCAAGCGGACTCTCCTTGACTTCCTGGACATCTATGCCTTTAATTAGAACAAGTTTTCCATAATTTCACTCCCCTCTAATTCGCATAATAGTGACCACCGTCCTGAATATCGCTTATATAGCAAGGGGGAGGAGCCTTTGCACTGCCGGTAAGTAAGGCACCTTTATCGAAATTTGAATTTTGTAGTGATAAATAATTATTTTTAATAATAATTTGTAATCAAATCTGCTCGAATTACTTATTTTATATTGATTATATAAAGGAAAGTTATCAAATAATGGTTATTTCTGGGTTGACTGTTTTAGCAGCAATAACTAAAAGAGCTCAAATTCCTTTTTCTTCTTGATTGCCTGCTGCAATAGCAGCTCCTACGCCTGTTTCTTCTTTAGTTCATTCTTCAACTTTGGTTACAGCTGGAGTTTATTTGTTAATTCGGTTTAGTTTTAGGTTATCTTCAGGGTTAATAAGAATTTTATTATTTATTGGCACAATAACAATATTTATAGCAGGATTAGGGGCTAATTATGAGTTTGTTTTAAAAAAAAATTATTGCTTTATCTACTTTGAGTCAGTTAGGTTTAATAATGGCTATTTTGGTTTTGTGTGAATATAAATTAGCATTTTTTAATTTATTAATGCATGCTTTATTTAATGCTTTATTGTTCATATGTGCCGGAGCTATAATTCATAGAATAAGGAATAATCAGGATACTCGTTATATAGGGGGGGTTAGCCTTTGACATGTTCTTATTTCATAATTTCGAATTTATCATTTGCCTTTTTTAGCAGGATTTTATTAAAAGGATTTAATTTTGGAGGTTATATCAATAAATTACATTAATTTATATATTTATGTTATTTTTTTTTGTCGACAGGATTAACTGTATGTTATACTTTTCGGCTGATTTATTATACGTTAGTTGGGGATTATAATCATATTTCTTTAGGTTAGACAGGCTAAAGGCGATTCAGGACAGCATTGTTTTCTTGGATACGCAAGTACGCAAATTTTCAAATCGCCGCGACATTCAGAGGTGCGTTAAAATTGCACCAGTAGGTGACTCCTGAGATACCCGATTCAAGTGAAGTTAACATAAAACTTAAAAAAATGAAATTATAAAAGAAATCGATGTTCGCCACCATTGAAAGTAGGTTCTTCAGGAGAGATGGTAGGTTTAGAAGATGACGATGACACAACGTGTTGACCACGCTAGTGGTAAAGCCTTCTGGTCATCCGGCCACTCGTTAGTTGGTACCGTTTTCCTTCCTCAAAGACTCAATGGTGTAATAAATTTTTGGACGAAGTCATCATGAATTACCCTTAATAACACGGTAAACAATATGGTTCATGCATGACAGAGCTCTAGTCCAATTTTTTAAATATCTTGGCCGGTCAAATCTTTTTCTTAGTTATGCCACTTCAAACATTAAGGGGATTTGGTTAGCGACTTTAATCTTCCACGTCTTGTGGTTGATCCGCTACTTTGTTCTAAATGTATTGCCTTTTCATGTCTGTGTGGTATGACCTCGTTACAGCAATACAACTCAGTTCTCAATTGTGATGAGAGACTTCTCGATTTGCTCCTTTCAAATGCTGAACATAACATAAACGTCGAGTGTGATGATTTTCCGTTTGTACCGGTTGATGATTACCATCCTGCTTTAATGGTTACCTTAACTTTTACTGGTTCTTCTTTTCCATAGTATATAAACATTAGATACAATTTCAGGCAAACGAACTTTTTTCGACTATATGCTGATCTAACGGATTGTGATTGATCATTTTTGAGTGAGATGAACGATGTTAATATGGCTTTGGGCAAATTCTATGATTGTTTGTACAGTACATTGGATGCTAGTGTACCCAAATTTTCCACAAAATCTAAAGAAATTGATTATCATAAGTGGTTCACCTCCGAAGTTATTTCTAACGTTAAACTACAGACGTAAGTTGAACTCGACGAAAAACCATTTCTTTTTGAATGAATTCAAGAGGTTACGTACTCTCTGTAAACAGCAAATTTCAGTTGCTCATAATACCCACTTGGAATATGTTCAAGCATCCATTGGGCGTGAACCCATACAAATATTTCAATTTACTCAAAATAATCAAGGCCAGAATACCTAGTGCACTGACTTACAATGGGATTGTGGTTGACACTCCTCAACTCCTTGCGTTTGCGGATAAATTTTGTTCTACTTACCTTGACAGTTCACCTTTTACAAATACTACTTTTAGAAATAATCTTCCTATTACTTTGCCACTAATTTCTGAGGATGAAATAATAAACATCATGTCATCATTATCTGACAATAACATTTCTGGAGATGGCTTAATTCCATCGTTTTTTCTAAGAGATGCTAGAATAGTTCTTGGTAAACCTTTTATTAATTTATCTGTACAAACATCGACTTTTCCAAAATTATGGCAGAAAACGAGAATCTTTCCGATATTTAAAATCAGAAGTTGCTAATTACCGACCCATATCCATTTTGTCCAACTTCGCCAAAGCTGTTGAAATTTTTTTGTTTCACCATCTATACGAACGTCTTATGTTT
Source organism: Osmoderma eremita (assembly GCA_031763485.1). Taxonomy (NCBI): domain Eukaryota; kingdom Metazoa; phylum Arthropoda; class Insecta; order Coleoptera; family Scarabaeidae; genus Osmoderma; species Osmoderma eremita. The sequence goes on along the minus strand of JARFOC010054290.1, from coordinate 4,368 downwards.
TTCATTTCACCTTACATCATGGTTTTGTTCGTGTGCGGTTAGTAACCTTGTCAATATTTCGCAATTCATTTGTGAGGAGTTGAATAGGCGGGGTCAGGTAGATGTGGTGTATACGGATTTTAGTAGCGCTTTCGACAGCATTGACCACGGGATTTTACTTGAAAAATTGGACTGCTTTGGTCTTACTGCATCTTTCCTGCAACTTATGGAATCCTATTGGAGTAATAGATCTAACTATGTACATTATAATGGTTTGGGGTCATGCGAATTCCTTCCTACGGTATTCCGCAAGGATCCAACTTGGGGCCTTTGCTTTTTGTTTTGTAGATTAACGGTTTGTTGCTGCACTTCTCTTGTCCAGTTCTGAAAGTATATATCCAGTTTACGCTGATGATATTAACATTTATAATTGCTAATATAGGTGATGTCTTGTGCAAACGTGCAAAAAATATGAATTACATGGCAGAATGGTGTACCAAATACAATTTAAAATTAAATATTCGTAAATGTTGCTTTGTTTTATATACTAGAAAAAATCATCCAATTACTTCCGCGTCCTTGTTGAATCATGATGTATTGCAGAGCCTTGAAACAGTACAAGATCTTGGTGTATTTTTTGACCAATCTATGAGCTTTACATCACACATTACTGGCCTCTGCTTGTCAGCATCTAAAACATTGGGATTTCTCATCCGTTCCTGCACAGCTTTTCAAAGTATACAACTTTTGAAAATATTATAGTTTAGCTTCGTTATGAGCAAGTCGAAGTATGTCTCTCAAGTGTGGTCTCCCCACTAAGTCTATCTTCAGTTATCACTTCAAAAAATTCAACGTCGTTTTCTCAAATACCTATCATTTAAGGATCATGGAGTTTATCCGCAGCGAGGGATTGATTACGCATCCTTATTATCCTTATTACCCACCAAATGTCTATCCAGACATTCGGTGGATTCTATAACGCACCGTCGTGAATGTCATGGTGCGCGCTATATTTGGAAGTTAACTCACTGAGTCATCGATAGCCTTTTTCTTCTTGCCCCTTTGAATTTCCCCATCCCTAGGGCTTCCTCTCGTTCCTCTTCCTCCTTTGCTTTACCCTGTCCTAGGACAAACTTACTGCTAACCTCGCCACTAGTAACGATGTGCCGCTCAGCTGGTCTGCACTAAGAATATATTCTTCAAAATAGTTTTAATGATTTATTATAACTTCTTTTAATTTAAATATCTTTATAGTATCTTTTTCTTTTTTGTATGTACTCACTTTGTAAATATATTTGTCCTGTAACTGGTAATCTGTTGGACAATAAAATGAAGTGAAATGAAAAATGTCTCATAAGAGATTAGGCGTGCTGTTAGCGTAACAAACTTTCATTAGCTTTTCATATAAGCTTTATATCCTCTACGCGAGCAATGTACGCACACATACATATTTTTGTCAGGAAAGTCTCGGCAGAACCGAAAACAACGATCGGAAAATTATCAAGATCCAGGTTGTAGTCCGGAAAACGCCTCAGCGAGATAATTATAGCGGAGCGCGTATGCTGCCCGTTTAAAACGTGACCGTCGCTTTTCCTACCAGGACGAAGGTATAACTCCTGATAAGGGAATCGCCGGGTGCGCGAAAATTTGTGCGTTCCGATTCATTTTTATTGAAATTAAGGTAAGTTATTGTAGCGATTGCGTATCTTTTGATTACGACCAGGATTTGCCGTTTTTGGGGAAATATATGACTCGGTTAATAATGGCAATGATTCGTATCATGCGACTACCTATATAAATAATACAAATACAAGTAACCCGTGCGTTATGTGAAAAGAGACTTTCAACATTAAGGTATACCCAGGTGGTTATTGGATATCTTCGAGGCTGGTATCGGACTTCAAAACCTGGCGAGACACAATAAAGTAAAGCTGATGTGGGTGCCGGGGCATGGTCGCATTGCAAGCAATGACCAGGCGGACCAGCTAGCAACGAAGGGATCCGAAGTAACCTTCATTGGACCTGAGCCAGCTCTTGGGATCACAAAAGCGACTGGGCGTGGTGCGGTAACTGAGTGGATGACTGAAAAACACCAGAGAGACTGGCACAATGTAGCAGTACAGAAACACAGCAAACAGATTATGAGGAAACCATCACAATGTTTGGCAGCTGACATACTGACTCTTAGCAGAACGCAGATTAGGGTGATGACGTGTCTACTCACTGAACATGGAAACCTAAGGAAGCACCTACACAGAATGGTAGTCTACAGAGAGGAACCACTGTGTAGATTATGCAATGAAGAGGGGCAAACAGCCCCTCACGTTTTTTTGAATGCTACGCATTAAGCCACCGGAGAAACCTCCTATCAGGTGCAACAGACACACCACGGGGCATACCGGAAAAGGGTTTGACGCACATTCTACTAAACATTGTCAGGGGGGTAGGTCTGTTCGTATAATCAGGAATAACCGGATGCAGAGTAATACAATAGGCCTGAAGGCCGCAGTGTTAAGGGATGTAAAAGACATATCTCTGCATTGGGCTCCAAATCAATTGATCAATGGTGCTATGGATATTAGAATAAATCTATTATTGAAAAATACCCAAGGTAACCAGAGGCAGAGGAACTTAGAGTTAAGGGTCCCCCAGAAGAAATCACTATCGACGAAGTTGAAAAAGCAGTTCCAATAATGTAAAACCGCAAAGCAACAGAACCCGATGAAATATTGGTCGAACTATGGAAACTTATTAAAGTTGACGGCTTTTTGTGGCACACAAAATATCATGAGATGTGGAATTATACAAGAACCTTAAAGAAACAGGATATTTGTACCCTTCTATGAAAGCGAAGGAGGTCCGTGATGCAGCAATATTAACGGCATATAGCTCACCTTACATACCCTGAAAATCTTGGAGAGAATAATAAATGGGCGCCTACTTAACCAGTTTGAATTTACACAAGGAAAAAACACCACACTTGCTATACACGCTATAAAAACGATAACAGAATAAGAATAATAAAAGAATTTCTGGTTCTTCATCGATTTTGAGAAAGCCTTCGATCGTGTTGACATGGCCAGCGCTAAGAGCCTACAGTCGCACAAATTGTAGCGAATATGCACAATCTCGCTCAAACACGCGTCAAGATTACTGTAGGTTTATGCAACAGTTTTTACACTAATGTGGGTGTCCACCAGGGAGCTGCGGTTAACCCTTTACTGTTAATATCGTTATGAACTACCGAACTGCCAAGATTCAGAAGCCAACTCCATGGAATCTTATGTATGGTATTTTCCCAAAGCAAACTCGTAATATTGGAAAACCTGGAATAGTGAAGGGAATTGCTAGATAACACTAGATTGCGTATCAGCAGAATCAAAACGAAGTATAAGTTTTGCAATTTTCACCCCACCAAATCTGACTTTCCAGACGAAGATCTTTGGATACATCAAACCGCCAGTAGTTGATTGAAATACTTGGGATCTATTATTTCTGACGATGGCTGGATAGCTACGCGGGTTTTACATCGAATCACCGTAGCATGGAGCAAATGGTGTTCATGAACTGAAGTTTTATATGATGCTTGCTAAAACTATGTATATAAAACAGCTGTAAGATCAGCAATGATGTATGGCGGTGAAGTATGGGCAAAGAACTGCATATATTTAACTGGTCAGGAAGGGTCACATTAAAAGACAAAGTATGCAATAATCACATCCAATTACAGAGTAGCGTTTAATATGGTACGGTCACATAATGTGTCGGCCAAAAGACTATATGGTGAATAAATTTATTTCCATGGAAACAGAGGAAATAAGACAAGGAGAACCTTTAACTATATCGGTTACAGCGATCCAGAGGAATGTGAGAAAATTAAAACTTGTAGAGAAAGATGGATTCGTACATCGAAAAACTCAATGGCGCCTCAATATAAATCCCATTTAACAGGAATAGACGAGAATGAGGAAGAAGAAGAAGATGTATCAAAACATGTAAGTATAATGAAATTAATTCCTAAGAAACCTCATGAACAAAGGAGCCCAATCGGTGCTATTCTTTTGCCAGCCGCATGGACCTATACAGGCTGATTCATTTTCGACCCTCACAATGGGAATCTTGCTCATTATTGGAAATAGAGGGCAGGTTTGAATTTGGCAAAGTTACAAAATTTTGTGTTTGTTATGAACCCGAAGAAAAAATAAACCTGTCACGAATGACGTTCGAAATTTTTTTAAGAAACGAAAAAGCTGATTTTCTTCTTTTACCTCTAGTACTTTTATTTAGTCATGCAGAGAAAAACTGGAAACACATTGTAATGGAACGGTAAAATTCAAAATATTTTTTATTTAAACAGAAAGTAAGGTTCGTGCAGTTTTGGGAAAGTTT
>JARFOC010054269.1:0-19503 GCA_031763485.1 Osmoderma eremita | reverse complement strand
AGACGACTAACCGAATTATTCGACTTGATAATGGGAATCCACGTATTCCCGAAACCCGTGTCGTCCCGAGTTAATTAATACTTTGTGCGGGAGGAGTAATCCGCACAGTGTTTATTATCTTAATAATAAAAGAATTCGGAACATTATGCCAGTCATTGTGTATATGAGAAATAATAATGGTCCGAGAATTGATCCCTGTGGTACACCATTCTCTATTTTAGCTCGTTGAGAGGGGCATTGTTCTAGCATGTGGGCCTGCTTTCAATTGTTTAAGGACTTTAACAGCTCAGCCGTTATCCCTCTTATTCCGTAATGACTCAATTTCTAGGTAGGTATGTCTGAATTCACAAAATGGAACACCTTTGACTGATCAAGTAGGTTTAATAATCGTGTTCTTGAAATGCTTATGTTGAAACACTTCGATGGCACGCGACGATACTAAGTGACTCCTTCTGTACCTCTGCTGCACGTCCGTCCGGAATTCCTTCTTCTCGAAGTATCCCAATGGGCAATCGCCAATTGCCACTTTCGTGACAATAGCAGAATACTAATCGGATAATGGATATCCACCTCCCTGTAATTCTTGCAATTTTCAATTGGCGTGATATGTGTCCCTCTTCCCCACATATATTAAAATGTATACCATTATTACACTTACTTCTGTTTTTATGTGTTTAAACAAAGCAGTAGATCTACTACAAATGTATTGTGTGTACTTGTTTTTGAAACGAGTAATAGCGTTCATTTCTTGAGGGGTAATAGGGGTAAAAAAGAAACATTCTGTTGCCACAGTTAGCTCTGTAGACGAGTTATAGATCTACGTCTACGTCTTTGGCGACCTAGCCACAAATAGCGCAGAATATATATTTACTTGGGTAGCAGACAAATCAATATTTTTAGCATCTGTCGGCGCTCTTCTTTTCGTTTCATTAGTTATGACATTCGACACAGTTTTAGTTTTATTATGAGATTCGTCAATATAATTTTCACCGTATATTCGTGTAATTTCTGCCAACTCGTCCAAATAACCTTTCTTCAATTGTTGATAGTGCTTGTAAGCGCGCTTATTTTTGTTACTTGGGCACACAAACCTGGGCGCAAGCCTAGACGTCTAGTCTACTTGATGCCTATAATACCCTGATTAGATTCATACGTTTATCTAGGAGATTTATTTCTAATATATTTGTCTTTTTCAGGAAAACATTTATTGAGGAAATTCGTAAAGGAATTGTGGAAGTGATCAAACAAGCACATAGGTAAATATAATTCTGTAGGTAGTAGGTTCGTAAATGCCCTTGTGTTGTTTTTATTTATGCCTCTAATTAATTTCCTTTCCTTGGAAGGTGCTTCAATTCGACCTACTTCAGTGTTTGCCATAAATGACCGAACACGTGCGAATTGACTTTTAATGTACTATCGTAGTTCGTAGTTAGTTATGTTTACTAGATATCTAAGTTCTCTACTTCATTAGGCTAATTCTTAAATCTGTGATCTACCACACTGCAATCGTGTGTCTACAATCTATCTAATATTCTATAAAGACTAGCTATTTATTTCTATAGCCCTAAAATTATTGCAACGTTCTTCCATTGTTCTCCTAATGTTTAATTTGGTACAAAGCGCTCTAATTCGTTTTTTATGGACAAATTATTTGATGTTTGTTATAATCTGGACTTTTCAAATCTCTTTAACAAAACATATATAGATATGAGATGAACAATAACAAATCATTGAGACACATTCTTTTCACATTACGTTGGCTGGTTGTTCTTTTCTGGTTAAGTTTGAAAAAAAGGAAATTTAGAGAGAAATGATTTTAGCCATTCTAAGACAGTCGGAAAAAGAATTATTAAAAATATACGTATAACGCATCTCATCTTTATTTATTGTACGAGGATGGTATGGGAAATACCCGTGTTTGACGACAGAAGGCGCTTTGTGTAAAAATCTGCATTACCGAGTACTATTCTTTAGTCGACATACATCAAAATTTCGGGAAGATTGACCGAGTACTTTAGTTTTTATAGCTGTTGAAGGTAACTAAGTAGGTATACGCATTTTTGCAATCGTGGAAAAAGAACAATACCTGTCAGTGATTAGATTTCTCCTTTTTGGATGGGAAAGCGTGTGCAGAAATCAATGACAAGTTGCATGCAGTTTATAAGAATCATGCACCATCGATGACTACCATCAGATGCTGGTTTAATGAATTTAAGCGTGGCCGAACCTCCGTCTTTGATGACTACGAACGATATGATCAAAAAGTGCATAATATCGTATTAGCAGACCCTCGGATAAAGATAAGAGAGGACTGCTAAGATGGCAAACATCTTAATTGAATGTGTACAAAATATCCTGCGCGAAAAATTGGGCATCAAAAGGCCATTCGCGAGATGGCTACCGAGTCTGCTGACGATTGATCAGAAACCGAATCGCGTGACAACTTCAACGCACTGTTTGGCCATATTTAAACGTAATACGAGTGACATTCTGCGGCGTTATGTGACCGTTGATGAGACATGGATTCATCAGTACACGCCGGAAGCCAAAGCACAGTCAGCACAGTGGGTTTCTCCCGACGAATGTGCACCAAAGAAGACGAAAACGATACCATCAGCCGGAAAAGTTATGGCGACAATTTTTTGGGAATCGCGAGGTATCACTTTAATAGATTATTTTGGATAAAGGAAGAACGATCACGAGTCAGTACTATGCTAATTTATTGGTCCGATTCGACGCTGAAGTAAGAAGAAAGTCTAGCAAAGAAAGAAATCCTTTTTCATTATGATAACGCCCCGTCCCACTCATCTGCAATTACGACAGCAAACCTGGCTCAGTTACGGTACGAAGTGTTGCCCCATCCACCATATTCTCCAGATTTGCCCCCTGTGATTCTTTTCTATTTCCTAATACGAAAAAATGACTTGGTGGAAACGGTTTACCTCGAATGAAAATGTCATTGCGGAAACAGAGGCTTATTTTGCAGAGTTTCACAACTCTTATTATTTGGACGGCTTAAAAAAGTTAGGACTAACTGTATAGACTATAGGGAGATTATGTCGAAAAATTAATATACTATATGCCAAACAATTACGTTGTTTTTCTGAACACAGGCATTTATCATACCACCCTCGTATGCAGGGTACTCCAAATCTAAAAAAGGGCGCTATAGTGGAATTTAACCCGAGAATTCAGTGTGGACTCCTTACGGCAAAGTAATTTAAATTAAGAAACAAGTAACAGGGTTGCCAGACACTGAATTCCCCGGTTGAATTCCACTACAGGTAGTATAAAACATTCTACCTGCAATTACTGTTCTAAATGATTGTAAAATTTACATACACAAATATTGCATTATATTACTTCCAACAACACCAAGAAGATACTTATTAGTACTGCCAAATGGTTTTAGATTTTGCCGCCACATCCCTACTGCTGCCAGAGCCGCCTACATATGATATTGGTGGAGTAAGCGGCAATTATTGTATCATAGAATCAAACATGCCTTCCTAAACGCGCAATTGTAGAGGGTATTTATTTGAAGACATTGCTACGTTCTTGGCACAAACCTCCTCCGATCAATACTTACTATCTCTGTTTCGATCATATGTATAATGCAATAAATGTGTCCTACTTGTATTTTAAAACACCATGCAGTGTATAACGCTTCTGCAAACAATCTATCTACTTCATACCTCTTTCAGTTGAGTGTATTACAACAAACTTGTTGCTAACATCTAATGAAAAAGAACGTTAACGAAAAATATCGAAAGTACTTAAAGTGGCAAAGTAAGATAAGGGAATGTTTGCATTAATTATAGAAAAACACATTGCCTTATTGTTAATGAATGTTAATTCAAATATGTTTACTAAAAAATCAACTCCCTGTTATCTTACTTGCAAAATGTTTACTATAATTTCGGCAAAGTGAGATTGTTTACTTACCATTCCCAACTGTATACTGCTGCAGGAGATCGGTCATGTTTATATGTACTACGCCGGGCTTCTCTTGCACTAAATTATCACAATGTGTTACCTTTCCACTTCCAGGACCACCTAAAATACATTATCGTATTCTAACAAAACCACAACTGTAACATTTTGATAGCACATTTATAACTAATGTGTCTTAAAAAAATTACATCTAACAATAAAGGCTACAAATGTATTTTCTTGTAACTATTATTATTTGTATACTATTATTATATGTAATTATGTGCCGCTTACCAGAGATTATAGAGTTAAAGATAGGAAACGGAAATTTTTACCACGGCTTCCTAAATATAATATAGACTTAGAAGTCTATATTAACTTGCATATCTTTAGTTAAGGCATTGTTCTTGCTTTATAGAAAGCGCCGTTTTATGGATTTTTTGTACGTAGCCAGTACGTTTAGTTGTGTTTAAATTCCATTCAATGTTTATGGAAAGCTGTAGCCATTGTACTCCCGGTTTATATCATTCTAAAATCACACGAAAATTGTTCGCGTGCAGGGCCGCATACACTACAAGTGTATTATTATATCAGGTAATCAAATAAGTTTGTGCGGTCTTTGATGCCAAAAAATAAATATTTATTAAGAAACAGTAATACGCTATTAATTTATGATTAATATAAAGAATAGGATACGGTGGCTTAAAATAGTAAAAGTAAAAATACTCTTACCACCTTCATGAGTGAAGAGCCCTGGATACGTATTTCAGCAACCAAGAGAGTGTCATTCAAGTGTTGTTCTGTGTGGTGCATATATCCCAGAGTGCTGCGTCTAACATTATTTTCCTTCAGAGATTCTGCTGAGGATGGCAACTTGGTTGCCGAAATACGTATCCTTCACTCATTAAGGTGGAAAGGGTGTTTTTACTTTTATCACACTCAATGATCTTTTGCTAACGTGACGGCAATTTTTGTATGCCGATATTGTAGAATTCTATGGATTTTGAATAAAAGAATTTACGGGCTACATTTATTACATCAACTCGCGTTTTGAACTGTCTATTCTTCAAGCAGTTGTCAAGAGATAAAAAATGGTAGCAATCACTTGGCGAAATGTCAGGAGAATATGGGGGGTGTGGTAACGTTTTCCAGCTAAGTTCAGAAACTTTTTCCCGGGTCACCCCTGTGGTATGCGGCCTGGGGTTATCCTGTAAGAATACCATGTTCTTTCGATTGATGAAAGAAGATGGATGGATGAATGCTGTTGGTACTGGCAGAAGCTGTTCACAATACAAGTTAGCAGTGATGGTTTGACCACTTTCCAAAAACTCATAATGGACAATTCCTTTTGTTGTCCACCAAATACGCAATAAAATCTTGTTTTGGTGCAAGGAAGCTTTGGAAGGGTGTGGTACCGTATCAGTAGGCGATAACCACTGATACAAACGCTTAGACTTTGAGTACAATATCCACATTTCGTCGCAGATTAAGGACCGATCAAGAATTGGTTCATTATCGTTGCGTGAAATATTTGCCAAACAAGTGGTAAGACGACTTAATTTGTTATCATTTCACAATTCATTTGCTTATCTTCCACCTCCTTCTTAGTTGATTAAGGTGCAAATGAATGGCCTCGTCACTTACATTGAACCTTTCTGCAAATGATCTTCGGTCTTCATTTAAACCACTTCTGATGACAGACAACAGACAACATACAAGTGCTATCGATCAATGACTTAAAAAAATATTCATGGCAATCTACTTTATCCAAAAACTGCACAAACTTATTTGGTTGCCTGATATATAGGAGGCAGTGGTTCTTACCTAGTTAGTTAACATTTGAGTCGTATGTAGTATGCGGCGTCCTATCCACTTTCCTTAGTTCCATTAATATAACGCGGCAAATTTAAAAACTTGCTATATCAATACTGCTGGTGTTAATGTTAGTACTCGTGTATACGTTGAACTCAATAAGATATTTTCTTCTTTATTTGTTATAGTAGTATATGTTATATTTCACTCACAAAAGAGTTTATAGTACCTAGATTTTAAAAATGTCTTGTACATATATAATTATAAATGACAGGTATCTATGTCATTTATAATTATATATTTTTGACATTTACTATAGACTCTTTTATGAGTGACTTGCTATGTAATAAATTATAGCAATATTCATTATGGAATACTTCAGCAACTTTTTAAAATGCATATATTAAATATAGGTATGGTAAAGGTATCAATTCCGTATCTTTATACGGTTGTACGAAATTTGACTTAAAACATAGGATTCCCTTTGAGAAAACGACATCCTAATTAAACTTATTGTTCTAACAATATTAATGCAATACCTCAACTCATCTTTAAATAGCAAAATCGAGGAATATACTTTATAATATCCCAAAATATTATAAAGCTTTTTTATATATCTATCAATTAAATACAACTGAGGAGACGGATTTAATTAACGTAACCGCCATTAAGCTTCTTTGCCTAACATTTGAGATCATAGATAGCCCTAGAATCGACACGGTCGCTGCGTTTCCTATTTTTACCTTTATAATCTTTGCCGCTTACATTATAATGCCGTCATTTTGATATTTGTGAGCGATATTAGTAGATATTATTTTCTGTGAAAGGATAACCTTTATATCAATATATTTACGAATACTGTATTCTTATTTCAACAGAGCGACACATCCCATATTGACATAAGAAATTCATTGACAATTAGACGTAATTCCTTTAAAGACAGCCTGTATAATAATTACACGTTAACTCCGAATTTCATGCACAACATTGTAATTTTGTTAATTTTAGTACAAATAAAATGGCTCACTATTTAAGAAGTAAGTGAGCCATTATCAATTGCCTTATTTAAGCAGTGAATACTTACCGAGTACAAATATAACAGGCACCTTTGGAGATTCGAATCGTAGGTTGATTGCGTTATGCATTGGAAATCGCCCCTCAACAGGCGTAACAGTTTCTCTACCGTGCCGACCGCTGTTTCTTGCCCTAGTCTCTCTTCCTTCCTCAAATGTTTGAGCTCCATCAGCCTGTTCTGTAACCAAAAAGGAATACCGACAATAAATATCAAAATCACAGTTCTAAGGAGTAAGTGAAGAAAACAGGATTACATGTTGCGCTCCTATTTATCTTTCTTTAAAGGATCCTTTTGAAAAAATTGACATATGTATGTATGTATGTTTGTACGTTTATCAAAAGTTATGCAAACATCACATTAATCAATTGATTTTGCAAAATTTTATATAAAGTGCAAATAATATTACCAGCCACTATCAAAACAACTTTACATAGTTTCCTTTCTAATTTGGTGCTATAGTAACGCTATAAACTCATCGAGAACAATGCGTTTACAATCTATAAACGCACTGCTATGTGCGTTTGCACTAGAGTAGTGCAATTTAGTTTTCAGGAGTGGTCAATTGAAATTTCATATGTATGAAAAATGTGTACATCCAAATTGACAAATGCAAACATAGATAGATAAATTTAGTGGGTATAAAACATGAATAGACCTTTGAAAAATTCAAATTTTAAGTACTTTAAATGTCATATGATATCTCCAATCACCACGAAAATTCTCAAATTTTTATATTATTATCATGTACGAGAGATGTCCGGTTACATTTGTGAATTACAGACTGCTTTATTTATAGAAATAAAACATACACTAAGTAAAAGCGTGAACTGTGAGCTACATAATCGCTGCCAATGTTAAGGCACTTATCCCAGCGAGACACAAATTTCTGTAAACCCTCTTCGTGAAAGGTGCGATACAAATTTATAAAATACTGCTGTATTTCGTCTTGCACTTCGTCGTCGTCTTCAAACCCTTTACCCGACAAATGAGCTTTCAACGGCCCAAACAAATGAAAAATCAGAAGGAGCCAGATCTGGATTCTCATCCGTTTCCGTTGTTGATGGTTTTCTTCGCACACCCTCGGGATCATCGTTCAGAGCTGTGCGTCCACTTTTGAACTGTTTACACCAAAGACTAACTTGTGACCTGTCTTGTGATACCCATTCTTTAGTATACTATTAAATGTTTGCCCATTTATTACTACAACTGGTATAATATTGACTCTCAGACTGATTGTGGCTTTAAAATCTAATGATTTCTCTCTGATAAAGTTGGCCGCTGGCATATCAAATACACCATCGTCCTCATTGTTACTATTTGAAATAATTGAATTCTGAAAGTATCTAAGGCGTTTGTTAGTACAAGAAAATAGTCATTGAACGTATTATGTACTGAAATATACTTCACTTATTGGTGCTTGTTATGTTTCAGTATTAACGAATTCTTTTACTGGAGAATATATTGCATGTAGATATCCTTATATTGTATGGAAATGCATTTAAAGCTTTGTTTGTATATTCCTGTTATTCTAATCCTAAGTAAAAACCTATTAAAATATTTGAACAAGTAGTGTTGTGTTAATTCCTACCAATGAACAAACTACTTTAGGGTGCAGGGAATACGCCTTATATCGGAAATCAGAATTTAACAATCAATTTCTTTATAAGTAATTAAAGTTTATATTTATATACTGACGAACAAGTAACTACTATTTGAAAATTGTTGCAGTAGTAGTAATGTATACATTAGGAGCGGTAACTCCTACAACACAAGGTAAATAATCAAGTTTTAAAGTTCTTTTGTTCAAAACATTTTATTCTAAATTTTTATGCACCAGAAGCGCTTTTTTTTATTCAATAGAGTAAACTTTGAGTTTTGGACCAATGTTTGTTGTTTGTATCCTAAAGCAGAAACTAAACACTGCGGCCTTGATGACTATTGTATCACTCTACATTAGGTTTGTGTAAGTGAGTACTGTGTGTGTGTATGGGTTTGGCGGCAGTGTTGTTTTACCCTCAACACTGAAGGATACCGGGAGAGGTACCGACCACGCTTGCTGCAGCCGATTTATAAAAATGGATTGCCGCAACGGAGGTTCGAACCGTGGACATTCCTCACAAATACCTAGCGGCCTTACCACTGCGCTATCCCGGCAGATGGACCAATGTTACTTTGATAATATTTAGCACATTAAAAGAAGTATTGCATGCAATATACCGATATCTAAGCTGATGGTTAAGATGGTTACGATTTAAATATTTATAAAATGCAGATATACTAGGGATGCCTTTTATATTTCGGGAATAGAGAACAGAAACTAAAATTAATATGGCTTTATTGTTCTTCAAAACATTCTCCAAGAAGATAAGTACACTTTTGCGTGCGCTTGAACCAGTTTTCGACGCACCTTTTTCACTCTGATTGAGGTACCTCCAAAATATGCATTTTTAAAGCATCAACCGCTTCTTCGGCCGTCGAAAAACGTTGATGTACGGAAACAAAAAGAAGTCATTGGGTGCCAAATCACGGCTGTACGGCGCATGACCCATCAATTCAACTCTCTTGTTTGAGATGATGTGTGAGAGCTCGCATTGCCCTGGTGGAAAATGATCCGTCTTCGGCGGTTGGTTTCCCTTATTTTTCCGAATACTTCTGGCAAACAAATGGCTGTGTACCATTCAGAATTGAGCGTCCGATGTTGCAGCAATGCTATAGTTGCCACATGTTTGGTTTCTCCGAAGAAACAGGCGACCATTTGCTTCGTAGTGCTTCGTGGGCGAACAACTTTTTGTTGGATTTGGCTTATCTTGAAAGATCCATACAGTCGATTGTCGTTTACCTTCAGGCTCCTAGGCATAAATATAAAAGGCACCCTTCGTACTTACAATATTTCATTGAAATTAAGAAAACAGTTCCAAATTTTGAATAATATTCAATGATATTCGACAGTTGCAAAGCTATACTATACGCTGATAGAATAATAGCATTTTCTGGTAGACCTTTAATGAGTATCGTTTGATGAAGTACAATGTCATGTATGTACATCCACATTTAATTTGATACCGTAGAATATAATGTGCTCAATAATACCCCTAAAAGCTTTATTGATTATTGCAACACATGGATAAGTAACATTTTATGTATTCATCAGTCATACTTATTTGCATACATGCACACGTACAGGAAACACACAATATTGAAATTACTTGGTGTATCTAGTAATACATTTTGGCTATTTGTCAGAACATTTACAATTTTTATTATAGTCAATAGTTTGCACTCCTGGTAATAAAATATTCAGGGTTAAGGTTTACAGTAGTTGGTATTGAACGAGAAAATCAATTTTGTTTGACCTATCCAAATAAATGAATGGAATGACCCTTCAGAAGCTATGGACTAACATTATTTATTGCTGTAATTATTTTGTTTATTTTATAGGCAGATTCGTACAGTACAAGTGAAAATTTAGCAAATTTGACTCAATTAACATTTAGTCTACAATAATTTTAATGCATTTTATTTATTGCATGTTAATAACATGTAAAATGTATAAGATAAACTTCATTCGGGATCTCGACGGTACACCTACAATTCTTCAAGGGAAGAGATACAGGAGAGAAGGAGAAACATAGAGAGAATACCCTAAGTTAGCACAAGACCTCCACCTGTAAACGACGCCAGAGGCGAAACCAACCGGGTAGAAGAGGGGAAAGAGAAGAAGAAAACCTGGGTTAGCACGATAAGTCAACGTGTAACAATGACGAATTTACGTTTTTATTAATTCCAAATTTTCCAATTTGGTGGTGATTCGATGTTTTGTTTCGCTCATCTGTTGCGCTCCACTCGACGAATGTTTATCCGAATATTATGAAAGTAGATCTGTCTGAGAGTTGTAGCAAAACCACCTAATGTTCTAAATCACGCGATAAAAAAATATTAGAAGCATCGAGTGTAGCGGAACACATGAGTGAAACAAAACTTCCAATCACTTCCGAAAATAACAAAACAAAACAAAAAACGTAAATTCGTCGCGAGAATTAGACGCCCATGAAACAATATACAGTTGTTCACGAAAGCCTATTACATACAGTAGAACAATCTCTAAATTTGCTACCAAAATGGAATGTGAAAGAATAAAAAAATCCTTAAATAAGACATACAAGAAATCTCATAAAAGTCAACATACAATAAATCAATGGCATTATCGAAAGCTATCAATAATAAATTAATATTTAGTAACACCTCCTTTACCACTGCTTACAGCCTTCAGTCTACGCGGCATCTAGTGCACTAATTTTTGTGTCACTGGGGTATTTTACTCCATTCTTCCATTATAGCGCGCTTTAAAGATTCGCGCTCTCTTATAACCCAATTTTCTAAATCGACGTTTTAAGTTCTCCCACAAGTATTCAATAGGGTTTTCATCTGACGACTGGGGAGGAGAATAAAGTTGTTTTGGTACATTATACAATATACATTTTTTTCCAGGTAAGACGTGTGCTTGGGATTGTTGTCCTGCTGGAATGTCCAACCTCACCAAGCTCTAATTTTCTTTCAAAATATTAACATATTTATGTTTGTCCATAATTCCACCAATAAATTCAATATGTCCCTACCCCTGCCGCCGACATACAACCCCAAAAAAAACAGACTGCCCACCAGCTTCACTGTAGGTAGTACATTTTGGGTTTCATATTCAATTTTGGGTTGCCGCCAAACGTTAACACGTCCATCTGATTGGAATAAGTTAATCTTTGTTTCGCTTATAATAATACCTTATTCCAGAAACTTAAATACTTATTTTCATGCTTTCAAGCGAATTCCAATGTTTTAGTTCTGTTTATGTTACTGATATATGTGGTTTACGTCTAGCGCTGCGCCCATTGCACCCAGATTTTCGCAAAATCCAACGAATGCACTCTACATATACAGTTTTTCCCAGCTCTAATTACTTGGTGTATCTAGTAATACATTTTATGCTACTTTTACTGCACTATGTTTTGGATTTTGTTTAATCTAGTTTAAAACATACCTTTTTCTCTCGGAGAATGTAAGTTTGGACGACCACTAGGTGACCTATTTTCTATTGTACCTGTATTATTATACTTGCATAACACTGTTTGCACAGATGATCGAGGTCTATCAACAATTTTTGCAATTTCTGCCAATGATTTCTCTTCATTTCTCAACATAACTATTAATTGCTTTATACAAATCGAGATTTCCGTTCTTCGTTCATAGTATAATCGGCTTGTCCGACGATTCTAATGCCCAAAAGGGATATTTCTGAATGAATTATAGGGAAAAACGTGCTGGTAGCGATAATAATCTTGCCCCTAGGGCAATTTTATCCTTAACACGCGATTTAAAGAAGTTATGCTTGTGTTAAATAAGTTTTCGGTTAATTAAACAGTTACAGCTTACGAAAGCGATTTCTCTTATTGTCGCAGTTGTTTCTGTTTTCACAATTACTGGTGTTTCTTGTGGATAATTTTTGCTTAGAGATAATTGCTATGTATTGAGAAGGTAGATGGTGGAATTATGTTGTAATTATATTGTGATATTAGTGGTTTATCATGGATACCCGTAATTCTCATGAAACATGTTTATTTAACAAAATGAAAAAAAAAGTGGAAATCCTTGTAAGGAATATTAACACGGTGCAATAGTATTACACAATTGATCAGGTAGCCAAACAGAGGCCCTCTTCTTTTGGTTTGTACTAGGGTTTATACAAAAACCCGTTTTAGCCGGTTTTCGAATTTTTGTCAAAAAAATAGAATAGGGAACATATTTTATTTAATTTATATAAAATAACAAAAAACGAATCAATATCAAAGTCAAAATATAAAAAAAAGGTAAGGATTACACATTACTTATGCAAAATAACGAAACTCAAACAAAAATTTCAAATTTCAAATAAGATTTATACTTATTTCACTAATTTTAATTTCTGCTAAGAAAATAGGATTTTAAAAAACACAAAATATCCACTGAACGGTGGCTAAATTTTGTTCTTATTTTGCACACAATATTGCCTGAAATTGCAAATACTCGTTCACTAGCTATTGAGCTTGGTTTTATAGTTTTCAGGGCATCAAATAAAAAATTTAAGTTTTTGGTTCTTTTATTCGTTGCCTCAAATAATGAGCGTTCAGTGTCTTTGGATTTGTAGGTTTTTCTTCAGGGTCTTCAAGAAACTTATGAATTGATTTTTCCATTGCTTCCTTTAAAAAAAGCATTACCCTGATGAGTAGTTTTTTCGATTTTCTCATCATCAGAATCGGTTTCCACATAAGAATTTGGAAATAATCTAGACAATATCTCTCCAGATAACTTAATAATTTCGGTTTTTGAAAGTACACTAGATTTCTTTGCTGAACTGGAAATGTTTTGTGGATTTTGCAAATACAGCAAAAGAGTTGCTAATTCTACTTGTCTTCTTTCTTGAATTCGTTCTTCTAAGGCATATAATAATTTCAAACTTATTTCAGTGTTTAAATTTTTCAGTTC
Source organism: Osmoderma eremita (assembly GCA_031763485.1). Taxonomy (NCBI): domain Eukaryota; kingdom Metazoa; phylum Arthropoda; class Insecta; order Coleoptera; family Scarabaeidae; genus Osmoderma; species Osmoderma eremita. The sequence goes on along the minus strand of JARFOC010054269.1, from coordinate 6,170 downwards.
ATTTAACAGAAATTCATATATACCTTCACTTGTTAATAAATTGGCATCTCGTTGCCCAAGCCTTCAGCTGCTAGGTCGAATCGGTCCCAAGACTTTATAAAGTTCCAAAAGTTTAGGATATTGAGCTTCATTCCACATATAAGAAGAACCAATATCATTCAATGCTAAATAACACATTCTTTTAATGCCAGAAATCTTTCAATCATGTCCTCTTTACTATTCCACCTTGTTTTGCAGTCAAGAATTGAATTTAATTCCTTTGCTTTTTCTTGTTTAATATAATTTTGAAGAATGGTGTTTCTTACTGGAGATTTTCTAAATAACTTACACATTTTTATAACTTGTGAAACTGATTGTTTATAATTGTTAGACAAAATAGGAATAAGATGTTCTCGGTTGCAAACATAATAAAGAGAATCTTCATAATCGTTTTATTCGTATTCGTCTTCATCTTCCGATTTCTCACTTGAAACATTTACTTCGGCTTCAGCTTCAGCCATTTCTCTATGTTTATATAACATATCAGTTACTGCTAAGTAGATGGCGTGTGAGTAGCATAGTTGATGAATTATAGATGGTAATTTGCCAATTTTTATCATAACAGCAGCACCATCATTTGTTGCTAGTTTCTAGGTTCAAGTTGAAATTTTGTAGCTAGTTCTCACTTTACAAGATTAATCGACTCGTGACGGATTGCACATATGTACTAACATAAAATAAGTCGGTTAGGCACATCTTTTCCACATGCGCAGTGCACAATGCACAAGCACTGGCCAACGCACCTCGCAACTTTGAAAAAATGTGTCTGCTGCCCGTTGCATAGAATGAATAGCAAATAACATAAGTTAAAAATTAATTTTTACATAATAATATGAATTATTTTAAACAGGTTTTCTTAATTAAAAAAAAATAAATGTGACAAATTTATTTTAAAATCGGGTTTTTTTTTAAACCGGGTTTGCAAAACCGTCAAACCCTAGTATGTACAGATATGCATTTAACTAATGTAAATCTAAACTATATTTAATCTCCCATACATTAAATATAGTCGTGTCAGATATCATTTTAATCAGTATTACATTGCCAATTTTCAGAACGAATGAATACATAATTAACCCGTGATTCAAACACAGTGTTTTCGTTTAATATTTTAATGCATATTTATGGATCCCTGATTGGTTGATCAGTTCACTCTTCTTCTGGAGAAAATTTCCAAATTAAAATGAGTTGATCTTCGTCCGTCTTGGACAAAACTGTTTGTCTTCGCCCGACCAGGACAAGATAATGCTCTCTTGACATAGGCACCATGTGATATGTGTTAGATGTTACCTTCACCGCTTCGAAGCCCATTCTTCAAGTTAGGAATCCCTAAGTCGTTCATCCCAGACTGAAGTACTCACACACAGTCAAACAGCTAAGCATTTTATCTCAGGTATAGTTCTAAATCCCTTTTATTTCGACTTCTTCTTATCATCAATATCTGAGGTGACCGAATTCGTACTGTCACAGTCGCGACTAACTTGTGTGATGCAGTAATCACTAACTCGGTTTAATTTTTAATTCATTTCTTTTAATTTTAAATAAATATATTTTACGGGGACTTCTGTTGTTTAGAGCTAACTTATTAAACTATTTCGTTTGCCTCCGTACAGCCCACACATCATCCCCATCATTTGTGATAACACTGATGTAATTTTAGGTATAGCAGTTGTTCAACTACCTTGGAGCAGGTGGAGAGAATGCTTTTCATATTGTAGACTAGTATTGTAGAATTCAGGAAATGTAGATGCCTTAATGCATAAAAATAAACAAGTAAGAGGCGTACATAATATGGTGGCCCAATCTCTAATAAAAAGGTTTGGCAAAACCATTATGCCCTGTTGTGTATCTGTTTTTATCATCTTTAAAACTTCGTCCGAAGAAACTGGAGAGATAAATAAATGTCATTGATTTCGGCAAAACAACTATGTGGTAACTTTACGATGAAGTTTCTAAACAATAAAATTGATTATCCATTTCTACTGGAAAGGATAGCGTTTCATATACTACTCTGGAAGCGAAGCTAGCTTTAGACTTCCTTTGGCACGAATTAATGCCATTAGAAAAGCATCTACAACTCGATTGGAAACGCGGTTACTTATATATTCATGTATTTGATATAGAGGGGTTTTGTATACATTTTGGTTATTATGTATAGTTATATTTAATTGTATATTTCATTTATATAAATTGGTCCATTAGTACACCAGTTCTACATGTTACACTTAGATGATATCGTTTATTTCTTTACACATTGTGTCAATTGGTATGTTAGCCTTAAATAAACATTTTATTTATTTATTCCGAAACATTGCTGCATTATATGTAGTAACATTTCACAACACCAAAATGCATGTAATATTTCTGAACTTTCCTGTTTTAAAAAAAAATCTAATGAAGACTAGAATGAAAGTCACAAAAATTTCAACAAATCAAAAATGATCCATAAATCTACAATTACCTGTATCTAAACAGATGCCCATATTCCATATAATTCCAAATTCTTCAAAGTAAGGCAATTTCCTAGAATTATGTATCCACAAAAACAGCGCGGATGACGCCAAAAACGTTTACGGCAACACATTTATAAGCACCCACAATCAAGAAATTTCCCACTGTCTACTTATATCAAATGTAGCACGAATATACATATGTCCAAGAAAGAAAACCGAAATTCCAATTTCTATTACTAGATACTACATCGTGTACGCTTTGTTAACCACTTTATTAAATTTCTAATGTTTCTAATTAGTACTTTTGGTATTGAAAAACCCTAGAAGCGTATGTGTGAAGAAGTGCTCGCGTATCCTTTTACACTCCTTGATAATACGCACGGAAAAGAAGATAAGCAAAGTAGAGGCGCACATGCGGTTTCAAGGAGTATACTGGTAACGTGTAGTTGAAGGCAGCGTGAAAACGCTAGGATATTTGAATAATTGATACGACATTAACTTTGTTGTAGTGGTCACTGGAGACCCAAAGGTAGTCATAGCGACGCTTCGACGCTGTTGACCATATACTGCAGACCATTCTTCAAAAATGATTTAATATGTGACATGTAGATATGAGAAGCGTAATCAATTATTACTGATAGAAACAGTAAACTTTGTCCTCTTATAATTATTTACTTCTAGTAATATCGAGAACAAAATTAAAATGGTTTTAAATTTAACAGAGGTATATTTCTCTTTTAAGAGAATGTATACATATACGTTCTTCTAATTCTTTCGATAGAATAATAATGAAACTTCTGCTTAAAAGGCTGAACAAATAATTATAGTTTTGAGTCTTCTATTCTTATAATAATGACGTCATCGTGGCTGTTTAATTAATCCCTAGTTTTCTTGGAATTTTTGATGAATCGGCTTTCTCCTTATGCGGTAAACAAAACCGTTCGGTTGCACGTTTTTGGGCTACAAAAAATCGACACACGACATAAGATGGGCGAACTCAATACCGTCAAAAATTTCATGTTTGGATCGGTATCTTGAGTTATGGATCTGTTAGCTAATGAAATTATACCAGCTGTTACTAATTTACCGGATCTAAGTATGTAGCAAATTTGATACCAACAGAATGGCTCGCTATGGGGAAACTGAGAACAAAAAGATAAGCAGACTGCACCACACATCACATGAAAAATACTGGAAAGAGGAACCATTAATTGGTTATATCTACATCGTTGAATTTCCGTTGAAAAGTTCCGAGTACATAAACTCATTCTCTTTAGCGGACAGATAAATTTTACAACCACAAATTATAGAGTACCTAACAGTTGGCACTGAAGTACCTTTTTAAAATTTTGTTAATATCAGTTTTAATGTTTTGTCTTGATTTTTCGCAAGAAACAAATAAAAATCTGAATAATGCAAGAGATGATTTTGTATAAATGTAACGGACTGTATTTCTTTACAATAAGTCTCAGATAACTATCTAAATAATTCTAACACAGTATTAGAATTTTACTCATAATCTTCTGAAAAGAAGAGATCTTTGTAGGTACAATAGTTTGTAATTGCAACAAGAACTACTAATAATAATACTACGTAATACTTCAACATGGGCGTAACACTTTTGTTTACCGCTTTGAATTAAACGGTAAATTACATCAGGAACACTTGCTACAGTTGTGTTTATAAACTGTAATTATTAGTTTTTGACAACTACGTACGTAACATGCTGTCAGACAACTAAGTATACCCTTTGCAATTAAATAATTAATTCTCTTACGCAGCATACTCCTAAACCGGTCATTACAGAATATTCAATGATACAAGGGAAACAATGTCAGAGATAAAATTTTAATAGTATTGTGTTCTCCTTACAATAGTTTTTTTTTTTTTTACTAAAACCTTGTGAGTGAGATATTCGTTGAGAATTAATATTTTTTTCGGAACTAATAAAAAATATAGAACAAATAAATCGTTCCCTGTTACATTTGCTCTTTTCCACTACTCAACATAATTGCTCTATATTCTTATTGAGTTACCTTCATATAATTATTGCCGTAATATGATATCAAATGGCACATTGCTCAAACAATCCTTAAAAAATTTAGAAAGTAGAAATGCAATGCATATAACATAATATGCATTGCAATTGCTAAATGTTTAATACATGCGTATGTAAAAGACACCTAATATCTAAGCAAGATACACTTCTACCGAACAAATTGAATACCTGAGCTGCTTTCCAGGCGAGAGCAAAATACTCTGGAACATTTTGTTCTGGGATACTCCGCTTCCTAACAGCTTGGAACACACAAAAGTGTGAATGCGAGTGTTCTAGGGTACTCTGGAGTGCTCGGAGCGCGAGCCCCGAAAGTGGAAAGCAGCACTGATTAGTATCATAAGCGACAGTACCTACTTCAAGTAAGCTGTGGGGACTAGGCAATGCCACGAACAAACGAAATCGCGTAACTGTCAATCGTGAGCAAAATTGACTTTTACTATTTTCATGATATTTTTGTTGTGATAAATTATCCAAACGATCATAACTTTCGCATTAAGATGGGCGGAGTATTTGGTTGCATAGACGATGTAGGTGATTAGAAAACCGATTCCCTTTATCGCCGTCATAAATGTCTTTCCAGGTACCTAACGAGCAGCGTACACAATATGACATGTCAATTGTGAAGAAACGGAACCTACCAATAATTTGGTTAGTCGGTCCTCCTGGTTCAGGCAGAACTACTCAAGCTGGGATTCTATCTGAAAATTTAGGATATGATGTTATATCCGTAGCTCAATTAATTAGAGGCGAGGCGATGTTGCAAACGGAACGAGGACAAATGCTTAAAGAACTTTTGGAGGACAAAACCAAAAGAATTCCAGACGTAACGTATATTATACATGTATTTTGCGCACTCTCTTATAAGCTTATAACAGGCGTTCCATCCACACTTTTTTTTATTAGTTGAAAAAAGTATTTTCGAACGTCAAAGGCATTGTTTGCTAATTTTCACAGGAAATGTAGCTCAAATTAATTTCACGTTTTATTAAAGGAATTTAACAATATTCTTAAGACACTGTTATATGTCTATAATTCAATAATAAGTTCCATTAATTTGAATTTTCTTCACTACTGACGGTTCAGAAGAAAACTGAATTTTTAAGACGCTAATATATTTTTTTATGATTTTACGCATATGATACGCATCAGTAGGATGAATTTTAATTTGTCATTTTGAATTGTTTGTATATTTCACAATCAACATCTTATTCCATTCTATATAGTAGGTATCAACTTTAAAGAGATTTTCAACATTACATTACGTCAAAGCAGTTTAATTGTAAAGAACCCATAGGTGAAAGCAAAAAATGAGCACAAATTAAGGTCTTACACAGAGAATCATTTCCAAGAATCAAATTTTATAAAATTGCTTCAATTTTTGGGTTAAACTATTCTGTATAATATAATTGAGGTAATCACATTGAACAAGATTGTTTTTACACGAGAACACGGAAAAAACTTGAATTTTTTTGGATTGTTATTAAAACGTAAACCAGCAAAATACAAATTATTTTTATACGAATGATTTCTGGAAATATATAATGTAAACGATTATAAATAATACTCCACACTTTAGAACTCAAACATTTAATAATAATGAAATATTAACAGCGATGCAT
>JARFOC010054241.1:0-19510 GCA_031763485.1 Osmoderma eremita | reverse complement strand
ACAACTGAAATAATGTCAAGACATGTTCTCTTATACTACACATCTATGCATGCATATTTTAGGTGGATAAGCGAATACCCTGGAACATAAAAACTAAGAGTGATGCAGAAATTCTGAAAGCATAATTAATTTCTGCATGCAAAAGTATATGGGAATCAGGCATTCTTGTGCTAGGGACAAAAATCTTATTGACCCGTGTAATCAATTAAAATTAGAATCCCGATTATGAAAAAAGATTCATATATACCTTAATGATTTTGCTAGCGTTCTGAAAGTCTTTGTGTTCCGTATATTTCACTCACCGTACCTTAAGGCATTTTGTGTTGAAACTGTTGTAGTTTGACAACGACTACATTGAAAATGATATACAGGTATGCTTTTGCTTCTTATGGATATCATGAAAATAAAACATCGGAGCTTCAAGGATGTGTGCTGACCGTTTCCCTAATCGGAGAAATTGTTTTGGGATTTTTAAGTCAATATCCAAGTAGCAATGTTTATTTCATTGGTGGGGAAATTGGTACAAGCATGTCTTCGGTCAATGGAATTTTCAAAGATGGATTCTCTAAGACGAGGGTGCACAGTTTTGTTGGATACCGACTACGAAGCTAGAAGGGACTTCGTTTTTGGAAGCTAACAGAGCATATTCAAGATTCTTGGACGAGTTTCTGTTGAAGGATCGTACCTTATCCACGGAGAATGGCATTTTTTTATATGCGAAACGATGAAAGAGAGAAATTATTACGTTCATTTTTCTATGAATATGCGAGCAGAAATAATCGGCAATAAACTTGAAGTGGTTGAACATCAACCACTCGACAATTACTTATGTGGGTGCACCGAAATTGGGCGCCTTCAAATTATATGTAGTTAGTGAGGTAGTTGTTTTACCAATATTGTCCTATTTTGCTAGATCTGATACATTCTATAAGAACATATAGGTATGTAATCGCTGTTGAAAATCAATACATTAAGCAGTAGGTACAGTGAATGTCAAAGAAATGTAAAAGAAGCGATTGTGGAACGAGTAACCAAACCATCATGGACTTCACGCATTTGATTTCACTTGCAGCGCTTTTTTGATCTGGACGATGAGCTTCTTTTCACTAGCTGGACTACTGTTCCTTTCAGGGTCATAGCCGTGACACCAAGATTCATTCCTTTTGAAAAAAAAGAGTGGTTTCAATTCTTCGCAGACTCTCAAACATATCCCGCTCTACTCATAGGAAAGCAGTCGTGGAACAAACTTTGCCACGACGTGTTTCATGTTCAAATTTTCAATTTTCTTTGAGGAAATTCCAGTTATTTCCTCCAATCTTCGTTCTTTCTGTGGCGATCATACATCCCACATTCTTCGAACATTTTCGTCTGTTCTAGACGTCGAGAGGTCATTCGAACGGAACCCCCTAAAGGGTTGTTTACCCTCAAACGGACGCACGGCTTCGAAAAAGAGCTTTACTTTTATTTGGCGATTAGATTTTATTAGGTAAAGTGTTTTAAATAAATTAGACATTTAATAAAATTAGATATCCCTGTGCTATTATCATTGCTGAAGCCAAAAATGTTGCAATATCTAAAGAGAATATTCTTTTCAAGATATGTGCTGATTCCGTTGTGATAATACTAGTGTTGAAGTACTTGTTATGTAATGTGCGCTACATCAGGAGAAGGTGAAAGTAACTTGAATTAAATTATACCACAATAGTAATCACAAGAGGTTGGTAGCCCCCATTTTTGTTCGTCGAATAGTGTTGAGGTAACATAAATAAATGATCCGGGTATAGAAGTTAGAGTCGATGGAACTATGGAAACAATAATTTCAAACTGTTTGTGCATGTATATTAGTTTAGTTTTAGTCTCTCTATGGCACAGTGAAAGTGGAACGCACGAAACGGTCAGTTCTCGATATGTTTTTGAGCTACTGACCCATACAAACCTATTTTTGTAATAAAATTAAGTTTTTCACTATAATTTAGGAACTAGAAATTGAAGCATTGCACGATGCGGTTTAGAGTTGCTATTAGTCTTAAAATATTTATCAAGTTATAGTAAAATATGAGGATTTGTAAGGATTTACTTTTGGCTGTACGATGCCTTAAAGTGCTAAAAGTTTGCAGTTATTCTAATTTGATGAAAAGAGAAAACAAAGTCACAGTTCAGATATTATTTGTCCCAATAATCAACACTAAATGATGTTGTAGTTAAGAAATACGTACATATGTATGTACATATATTAGGTGCGCATAAATTGCGTAAAAAGCGTTTATATAAGAATGTTATTGGATCAAACGAGTAATGTCTTCCTTTAGCTTTGTAATTAAAAGAAAATATATATTATACATTTGTTAATTTAGTCGTTTTCTTACATCGAATACATTGCAGTAGAGTTTATACTTAGATAGTTGCGACCATAATTAGGGTAATGAAACATTATTGGTGTTTCATAACGCAAATAAATTTATTTTATCTGTTTTTATTTTAGTTTTACGTGCTGTTTATACAAAATTTAAGTTAAGGGTGTATGTACATCCTTACAATTGTGATATGCAAATGTTCCTAGCTTTAAAGTTCGTGGCAAAAAATTAAAAGTAATTTTGGTGCAATGCTACTTCTTATACTATTTGGTGGTAGAAAGAAAAATACAGCGTCCGACATAAGTAGAAAAACTTTTTTATACCGGGTCCGCAAATGTATTGTTTTCATACATTACTGGTTCATTGTCATTTGCGAATACATATTTTGATATTATTATTTTTTCTTGTGTTTTGCACAAGAAAAAAATTAGCTGCGAAAAATCGCATGTGAAGTGGTGTCCATTGGTGTCAAGGCATTGTGAGTGGTGAAATTGTTCATATTCCTTTCACGCATGGCACGTGGAACTATGAATTTCTCGCTTTATAGTTTCGGAAAGGGCTTCAAGGGTTTGTTTATGTCAATTTGAGCTCTTAGGTAGCTCCATAAAAGGTGAGTGGTCTTGGAGGTCGAGCAGGTCACTTCACATTCCTCAGCAATGAAATCGGCCCTCCAGAGAATTATTGTCATAAAACAACCATTATTGCTTTAGGTGTATGGCAAGTCGGCCCATCTTGCTGAAACCAAACTGTGCTGAGGTTAATGGGTCGTCAATGGATAATCACGCAACATAGCTAGATAGTGATCTGTGTTAGCAGACACTGTTCGCCCGTTTTCATTACAAGAAACCCAATGCTGCAGGTTCTGGTGTATCTTGAACCAGTTACTTTCTAACAGTGCAGAGGTTGTTGATGCAGTTATCGCAGGTTTTCATGTGTCCAGTAACGGAAATTCTGTTTACCAATGAGCCTCGTCACTTATGATAAAAACCTATGCCGTCTCACGAAGTCCTTTTTGCTGCATTCTCGAACAACTACAATCTAATAGGGATGGAAATGGAGGGTCAAATGTAAGATTCTGTGAACGGACACGACTGATATCCGCAGAGCGTCAGCAACAGTACCACCGAACGACATCGCTTGTCGCAAGCTTTCAATGTTTTCCTTACAGTTCGATCACCTCTCCGAGAAATTTCCGGTCTCAAAGCTCGTGTACCTTGAAAACTATTCACCCACCGCATAATAGTATTCCGTTTTGGAACTGGTCTACAACGACCACCAGTTAAATGGTTTTTAAATCGTCAATTTGCAATAAAAATTATAACATTTAAAATAAGAAAGCTAATGGTGCCTTCCGATCAACTGGTAGTAATGTCAAAGCGAAAATTATTTACTCTGATCACTTACACTGACTCTGTATATTTCTGCTTGTTCGCTCAAAGAAAATAGAATTCTAGGGGGCTGCAGAGTATTTGTTTCTTCTGAAACAGGAATGGTAGGACAAATAAGTTTGGGAACTACTGGGTTAGATGAATCAAATATAAAAGTGACGACATCTAATCCGTAATCTTTCTAGTAAACTAAAAAAATTCCGACATTCACTTCTTACGAAAACAAAAAAAAAACTTTTAAATGTGATAGGGTATTTTATTCCAATAGAAGAATTTGGTGGAGGTTCCGGGTTGAGGTATGCATTGATGTGCATCACAAGCATTGCGCTACCGGAGAAACGCACTGTCAGGTGCACTAGACACACTACGGGGCATACTGGAACGACGCACACACTACTAAACCTTGTCAGGGGAGTAGATCTGTAGAGTAATGCAATAGGCCTCAAGGCCGCAGTGTTAAGGGATGTGAAAAACGTTTCTCTGCATTCGGGACCCTATCAATTAATCAAATGCATTAATAATAAGATGTATTAGAACCGTAAAAGTTATTGAAGAGCCCTTAACCACGACAAGTAACAAATTGATTTAGCGATAGTACCGTTAATTGCTTGAATTGGTCGCCTCGGCCCTTACAGTGGATAACTTATGGTATATTTTCAAAGAAAAATACACTATGAGCTTGTCTTCCATGGTAACAATTTTCACTCATTGAAATTAATTTGACCTGCTCTGTTATATAATTATTATTAATAGAAATATTATTATTAAGTGGTTTGCTACGGTTCAGCGAGCGTGACTAAGTACGCTCAATGAACCGGAACGATTTGGTAGTATATATAGACATAGATTGTAAGCCGGAAGGCAGTGGTAAAGGAATTTTTATTTTTATTTTTTAGGAGCAAACAAAACAAAAGAACATTTCAAACAGTTGATATATTGTGATTGAGTAGAAATGTTGCCTAACATTTGCTTACAATTTATGACTTCTGTATCTGATAAAATTAAAGTCGTAATTCGCGCTGAAATATGTTTTTAGTAAAAAGCTATTTTATTTATTTTATGCTTTCATTTTATAACAATGCCGATGGTATAAATTTTTATACCTACATTTTATGGCCGCTACTGTCTCTGTACAATTAGTCTACATGTAGTACGGAAGATGGAAATACGTTAGAATTATCAACATTATCAAGTTTTCTAGATACTATACTTGAATCGTTGTTGGTCTAATGGCATAGGATATTGACAGAAGCATATGCCTGAGCAATTATCTAGCAGATTATCTCTGTTATTGGTATTCTAGTAATACTAGAAAGCAAGCTACAATCATGAACCAGTGTCCAAATGTAACAAATCAATATTAAACGAGCAATCAACAAATTGGTTAAAATACAGAAAATACTTGTAAAGGACGTCAATGATTTACTTTGACTTAGGATTTAGTAAAACTTTATGAAAGGCGATTTTAATTGTTTCAGTATTATGTGTCAGGTGTTTTTGTTCGGGTGTTCATCGATTCCCACACTAGAGGAGGGATAAAGTGGATTAGTGACTAAGAAAGAATGAATTTTGTTAGGAGACACTTCTTATGATCAAATACTATGTTATTGACACAAATAGCTAAAATGATTACATCTAATAATCGTTACACCTATGTAATAAGAATTACATATATAATATACAGATGATTATTTCCTACAGTCATAACTCACTTACGTGGCCTAAAGTTTTGAATTTATTAGTTTTCTTATCCCATTTGGTAAGTTGAACGCAATAGTTCAACTTACCAAATTGGACAGTAAAACTAATAAATAGTACCAATGTACTACTTCGATTGTAATAGCAGATATAGTTTGATTACCTCATCCATTACGTAGTCCAAGTTCAGTATATCGTTCTTAAAACACTCGTTATTCCATTTCGCACAAATATCCCTATACGTAAAGTATTCGTCTTCGTAAAAAACAGTTGTGTTCTGTATAAGATCATCGAGTAGGCGTAGTTCCTTCCATACGTCCTGTCGCAGCATATTCTTCTTACCGTCCCTAGCAGTTAGTATAACCCTCCCAAATCGACCTGGAAACAAAGAAAATATTATTCTGCGTTAGAAATTGAAGAGAGGTGAAGATATTGAAAATTTCTCATTTTAGTGCCACCGAACTAATTTGTTAAATAAGTATTTTTCTGCTACAATAATAACAATCATCACAAATAATCTTATATTGCAAGTATGTGCTCGAAGATTAGAGCAGTTGAAAATTTCCGGCCACAATCTGAACGCGTACTGGAAATAATTTTACATTTGAAATGGTAACTATGCGACAAAAGTGGATAAAAAGTATATGAACAAAATTGAGCACATCCATGTATATGTTCTTCAAGTCAAGTCAAGTTGAGAGCAAATACTCAAAAACAAACAATAGCTAGCGATTTAAGGACAAGTTCACTATTTATAATTCTAGTTTTAAGTTTTAGGATCAAGTTAAAAAAAATCAGGTTGCAGTTTTGATTTTATTATTAATAATACTAATAAACGTTATTACGCAATAGAAAAATATTCAATTACGGTGTAATAATATAAACAAAAAATATATGGAGACTGGGACATATTTTAATTTCCCCGATAGAAATACACACAGTATATTATACCTGGTGTGTAAATTAAGTAATGAGACTGATAACGTAGCGTTTAAACTATCAAGTCATTTGGTTGTCCGTTGTCGTTTCTTCCATGAACCCAGTTTTCGTAGTGCATTTCACAAATGAAAGACATTAATTTCGAGCAACGGTGTGCTATCAGGTTTTGCTTCCGACTTGGGCAAAGTGCAACAAAAATTTTTGCAAAACTTCAATCCGCGATCTTGGGCGTTCAGATCGTCGGTTGATGGTCAGAATGATCGGGGAACAGTTGAATTTATCTCACACCACCGTTCATCAAGTTTTGACCAATGAATTGGGAATGAGAAAGAACTGCTCGAGAATGGTTCCAAAAAATCTTTCGCAGGAACAAAAGGGCATTAGGAGAGAAAGGTGCATTGGAATCGATTGAAAATAATGAATATTTTTTGGAACGTGTCATTACTGGTGATGAGAGTTAGGTGGTCGAGTATGACCCGGAAACAAAACGCCAGAGCAAGGAATGGCACACTTCAGGCACTCCAAGGCCCAAGGAAGCAAGAATGAGCAAATCAAAAATCAAGAGCATGCTGATTTGTTTCGTTGATAGCCAAGGAATCGTTCATCGATTGGATCCCGCATCATGACAATGCGTCTTGTCACACAGCAATTTCCATAAACGGTTTTTTGGCCAGTAGAAATATTTCTGTGGCTCCTCAGCCCCCTTATCCACCTGACTTGAGTCCTTGTGACATTTTTCTCTTCCCAAGATTGAAAATTCATCTGAAGGGACATCATCATTGTCATTGTGCCATTTTGGGACACTCGAAAATATTCAAACGGCCATAACCGACCAGCTAAAGGCGATTTCAATATCCGAGTTCCAGCACTGCTAATGAATACCATTGCATGTGTTAACATATTCTTCATGGTTTTCCAAACATTGTGAAATGTATAAGTTTTGTTCTTCATTTCTGAATACCGTTTCATTTTCCAAGTTACCTTCTTCAGTTTCATTTTCCAAATGCATGAAATCACAATGTACAAAGCAATTATGTATTGTTTCGCCATCTATAGCTCGCCAACTATCAGCAACACATTGAATTGCTTTAAAGTAGTGTCGTTTTTATGTCTTATTTAGAAGGGTTGTAAAAACAGATAACAATTTTCAGTACAACTACAATGTCTTAACCTTGTGTTAATTGTGGATCACATACTTTAATATATAATAGAAAATGCGGTTACCTACTGCAAGCACAGTTTAAAAAAGTAGTTGCTTAATGGGTGTTCTTAAATTGCCAGTAATAAACGCCAGTCGTAAATTTATTAAGATGTCCTTGTTTGTTAATGGGTGCGTTTTATCGTTAACAGCTTTTGCTGGGCTAAGTTTCCGGAAACGAGCGATATTCCGGTTATAAAAGAAGAAATAAATCCTTCAATTACAAGAAATTACTATGTATTATGTAGGTACGACATACCACGCTAAAAATCATACTGGTTAAGCAGATGCAGTATGTGCTTGACAGCGAAACCGACTGGAGGTTGGCTGGTGGTTGGAGAGGATTCGTTTGCAACACCCAGTCTAGAAACTGCGCGCATTCCAATGTCGCAGTGCTTTACACTATTCTTTAAGATTTTAAAAATTTAATTCAACTTTAATCTTAACCTTAACTAAATTTCAAATTTCACTTTAACTTAATCACCCAAAATATTACCAAAGTTTTACATGTTGTGCACATTGTGAGCGTGCCCGATGAAGACTTAGATCGAAACTAGCCGCACACAGTATATGAAACAACAATAGAAATTAGGAAGTACAATATCTTAAAATTTTCATGAAATAATAATTCTTGGCCATTGGATGGCCATACCAAACATTATATCAATGAAATTAGAAAAAAATAAGCATGTTAATGGCACTATGGCCAACTATGACCTCCATTAAACAAATGCAACAGTTTTCACCTTTATTTTTCTTATGGGCTTATGGACATATTTGGCATTGAAGGTTTTGACTGTTTTAATTTTTTTCTAATACCTCACAAATATTGCACTGTATAACAAATTTGACACTAGTTCAACTATCACGTCACTCCATTAGTCCATTTACCCGATTCTGTATCTTTAATATCAAGAATATTTTCCTTATGCGCAGATAGAAAATGGGCAGTCTGCATAAGTATTTCGCCTTGACTGTAAATCTCCTCTTTCTTTTGGCTTCCGTCTTTTCCTGAGCATCCTCCGGCTCCTCTAATGTTTCTTGACAGACGACTATCGACAAATCGTCGAGATACCCCAAGATTCTGGCTCCTCTCACTGGGTTGGTATCCTCAGTACCCCATCACAATAGATGTTCCCCAAAATGGGGCCTATTACCGACCCATCTAGTACTCCACACGCGGCCTTCAGCCGCTGACTACTCACTATAATGTATCTTTCGTCCTGTCGGAACTTTTAAATTGCATTAAACTAATATTAACTTTAATAATGATTTTCTTCAGCTTCGGTATTATTAACTCTTCTCGCCTATTTATTTCTACCCTCTCCATTGATTGCGCACAGGATTGTTTGGTGCTAACACTTTTTTACTTATAAATTAACTAGCAATTTTGTTATTTTAGTTCAACATAAAAAAAGCAACATATACTTTGTAACTAGCTAAACTTAATCTAGATATCACGCAATCAATACCAATTTACTTCAAATAAAGGTGTTTCCCAAAATTGGTTTCCAAATATCTTGAAAGCAACGAAGTGGAAGACGGGCAGAATTTAAGGAATTATTTAAAAGGAATAATTAAATTCGCTTAGTTTTGTTGAGTTAAGTTACTTATAGAATTGAAATAGCAGTATTATGGATATTGCAAATGAATCCTTGAACGAGTTGCTTAAGATTTTATGGTCTTTTATTCTTTCGTATGCGTGCAATGTAATAAAGAATTTTAAGTTTCAACATGCTGTTTTGTAATCGGATGTTTACGTATCACGTAAACAAGTTATCATACACGTTACACTGATAACTTTCTTTTCTATGTACGATTGGTTACTTCTTACAAAGCTCCCGAAAATTTCAAAAGAATATTATTGGATTGTCATTAGATAAACCAAACAAATTTACTCGTGCTGTATTTTCCACGAATACCGAAATTTTGATTTATCTCTATCGTGAATGGGACATGGTTTTTCAAATTATTTAGGTTCAATTTTTATTAATCATTCAGCAATGATTTATCATGTTTGATCAACATTTTCTTAACTTAAACTTCAGTCCAATTTTGGATTTGCCTTGGCACTGAATGACCAATAATAATACAAATTAATGAATAATAATAAATGGTTTAGACTGCAAATGATGAACAATAGAATTTAAATTATTAATAATTTTGTCCTAAATGGGCAGTAAGGTTACGTTACAAGCGATTATGATCCTAGATTTTAATGGCAAATAGTTTTGGACAGAGTTTGGTTTATCCATGGTCAGTACCTTGGGTTTTGATTATTAGTACACACCCAATACTAACAAATGTCATTTAAATATAAAATAGAGTTAGTATATCGACTTGTATTGTTAAAAATATAACAATTATGTAACTATTTACTTTTTAATTTCTTTTTGAATAATTAAAAGACGATTATATTCTAATACATAGGTAGTATAGGAAATCCGCACACCGCAAATTGATTTAATGAAATTAAAGAAGAATTAAGAACATATGATTCGAGAGCACGTCGGCTCTCTGGGTTAATTTCCTTTTATATTACATTTTCTTATCTTTATCCTATTATATTTATATCCTAAATGGCTCTACATTTTAGGAAAATTTCTCATTTTAGAGAGGTTATGTCAATGATTTGTAATTTTCTATTTAATCTATCTTGTTTATCATGTGTTAGCTTTAATATTTTTCTTAACCAATTATTAATACTGTTGTTAAATTGATCTTTAGCTTGATTTATAGCTTTTGATATCTGACTCCTTCTCTCGGACGAAGCCTTGATTGTGTAATATCTTAATATAGCCGGTAACACGTATATTAGTCGCATCTAATATTTACATTCACTATGTGATTCTTGAATTCCCTATTTTATACTAATTTTTAAAATTAAATGTTAATTTTCTATATAATTTTATATATGTTCGCTCCATAAATCTTTTCACTTGTAGAATTCATTACAATACACTTTACGAGTGTGCGATATCTATACGAGAATATACGTGGTATGTTTCTAAAGTTTTGCTTAATAATGCAAAGCAAATAATTACTGCTTCCAGACTTGACCAAGTCCTGGGAAGTTTTACCAACGGTGGTAGTTAAAGCTAATCAATATGCTCCAGTTGGTTAGCAGCATCGACCAATCATGACCATTGGCAGCTTCGGCAGGTGTGGTTTCTAATATACTAGATTCTTTACGAAAAATTACATACACAATGGTTATGGACTATTTTCTATAGAAGCCAGTCTACCGATGCCAAATTTCCGTTTTCCAATATTACTAATATTTTTGATAAACTAGGCAGGCTAATTAATTTGATACTTTATCAGAAATAGAGAGAAGATGAACATTATGAAATGGTAGTCATGTCACTTGACCTCAAAAACGCCTCAACCATATTTTAAAGAATAGTGAATAGTGGGCCATAATTTTGGCTTTTATTAAAACTGTTAGGGAGTTTGGTTTTTAAAAATAATATCGCCGATATCTTCGCCTCTAAGTTTTTGGCACTCTTGCAACCGAGCCTGTAGCTTTATAAAAACACGCTAACACATGGTTGGAGGAATCGCGGCTATTTCATCGTGAATATTTTGTTTCAATTGGGTTATTATTGTCGGTTTATTATATACACGACTTTTAAGATACCCCAGAATAAAGTCCGCGGGAATAAGACCCGGGCTCATTGGAAGCCAGGAATATCACCTCTATGGGAAATCAACTTATAGGAGGACAATTCCTTAACCGAGGGTATGGGCAAGTTTGAGGTATGGTATGTGGTACCATCCTGCTATATCGGAGGCCTTTTGTCATATCCTTTGGTGCCAGCTTTGGTGCCAAAACTTACCGCAACATTTCTTTTTCCGCCGAAGTGGCAGTAGCATTATTTCCCCAATTATCATAAAAAAAATAAGGACTGATTTCGCTTTTATGGTGTAACCAGTTTGTTCGAATTACCTGATCCATGATTTAATTAAATTAACACTAGGACACTGACAGTGTCACTGTAATTGTCAAGAAATTCTACTAACGAACGAATGATTTAATGTAGAATGAATATCGCACCGAAATTGTTTCATGAACCGACGAATCCAATTCATCAAACACGTCTAGGAAATTTGTTATACCTTACCTTTGGCACGACTGATGAAATTACCATTTAGTATTATTTTATTAGTGAACCATCTGCGAAATTTATAGGGGTGAAGCTTGTGTTTTTATGTTTTTGGCACTGTGATGCAAGGAGGCCTTTCGAGAGAAACGATATTAACAGGAAGGAACAACTTTAGCGTCGGTAAAATTTATTTTTGAAAATGTACGAACAAATGCAAACACTTAGAAAATCTGTATCGATACAAGGCTACTTTGCTAGACTTTTAAGTGGCAAAATCACGAGTGACATCTTCAAAGTCTATCTCTTCAAGCACCTCGCTTTCAATGAACATCAACGACACATTGCCCAATTTCTTCTGAAGAATTGTACTTCTCAATTCACTTTTGATCCTTTTCAGTTTTTAGAACGACCGTTGTCCAGTTTCTACGTTCTACAGTTAGTGACCATCATGCATACAAAGATTCTAATTGCTTTTTTAATATCCGGTAAAGCGTTTTCAATATTATTTTCCTTCAAAAGATGATATAATTCTGAAATACTCATAGCCTCTTCACTCTTACTATTTTGGACCTCTCAAATATTCTGTTAGGTGCATTCCATCTCGAACTCTTTTGCGCTAATGTCACTGTAATAGATTTTTAGCAAATTCATCACAGCCACAAATAATGGATCCTTAATTAACAGTCTAGTTGACTAAGCAAAGAATTTATGTCCTAACAGTAAATAATTTAGATACGCGTATCGAATACTTTAGTATGTAAAGTAAACACAACAATTTTTCATAGATTAGCTAAGACTAAACCAGCAACCAGCTTGTAAACCTTGTAATAGTAATCGAATCTTGTATAGTGATAAAAAATTCATCATCGATTCTGCTGCTGTCGCTAAGGTTTGGCGCCCACATTACGCGAGTCCATGCGTAAAGATAGGACTGCGTCGAGATATTTGGATTTGAATGCTTGGATTAGCCGCCACACAAGCTGATGTTAATACATCATCTTCACCTACCACATTTCGGTTACGATTGGATTTGTCCAAGCATCCATACTGCTGTATATTTATATCTAGTTTTTTTTAATGTCAGTATGCAGTTGTTTTCTCTCCGTAAAGTATGTAGTCTTATTTCTGGATCGGTTTTGTTGTATTTTAACATTTGGTAGTGTTTAGATTTTGTTGTGCAATTAAAAATGCCATGTCATCTCCGTTACCCTATGGTGCATTCCAGATATAAATTGTACTGTTACTTTTTGCTATAAAGCAATGAGAAATTATTTTTTAATACTATTAAAGCTATTAAAAATAGATAAAATATTTTAATATGTACAATGCGTTATATATCCTTTTATGTATGTATGTATGTATAAAATTGAATAACATAAAATTCCAGTTGGTGAAAACATACATTTTTAGCGCTCTTACAATTCCTTTAAGGAATTAGTTTTCATTAGCAATTTCGGTAGGTCGACAAAAAGTGTCCAATACAATCCGTCTCAATTAAAAAATGATCTTCTTCGCCAATTTTCTGATGTTGGCTACGCCATTGGTATTGATACCCGAACAAATATATTGTAATATGTATATTTGTATTTATGCAATGTACGTACAGTGTTATTTAAGTGTTCCTCACTCATCAAGGTGGTAAGCGTATTTTTATTTTCACATACACGCCCAGAAATACATCCCTTTATCCAATAAGTTTGCATTCAGTCAAAAAAGTTTCTAATATTATTGATGGACGTAGCAGTAGGATCTTGGTGAAACAGTATAAATTAACTAAAATAAACACTTGATTTGTTTCACGAATTTATTCGATTACTCTGACATATGTTTCGGTAACTTATACCGTTTTCAAAGAGTTGGAAACTTAGTGTAAGTTTAACTTTTCGTGAATTTATACCACATTAGAACAGTATTGTTCATATATTTCTTCGCAATCTTCTTACTTGGGTAAGTCCTATCATATAAAATGCGTTTCGTCTTTTCCTTAGATAAAACGTAAGGTATGTTGTAATTTTAATCGTTATTGTAGTTTATTATGAAAAAGTTCAAACTGAGGAAGGGACTTTCATCGAGTAAAAAATGAAGGAAACATAAGAAATTGACGGCAATAAATTTTCATTTCTTGTTCTAACCCTATGTGTTTAATCGTGCAACATTAAGCGTAACCGGAAAGATAAAATTCCCGTGTTTCTGAGAAAAAGAATCTTTAAAAAAGAAAACGACTTACCTGCTCTAGTAATCCTCGCTACATTAAACCGATTAGTATAATTGACTTGAAAAAATCTTTCGGCAATACTTCTTTCAAATTTTCCCTCGCCATTAACTGGACTAAACAGGTATTCTGGATCTATATTGTAGTGAATCTGTTGGTATCCAGTTATACACAATAAAGTCAATAATACTGGCACTATGATAAAGTAACCGGGATGCTTTCCGACAACGAAACCCAACCGAAAAAATGCCTTATTTAATATATCGTCCACGCTCCGAATTCGCATCTGCAAAAAAGAAAAAAAAAACGTTATAAATATGTAGTTACTTTAATTTAAATTCCAGTTATGTAAGCATTTTTTTCTAATTTTCAGTAGATACCTGTAAGGAGTGCTAAGAACAGGCATTTTTTAAATTTTAGCTATGATTATCTAACATCTGCTAGATAAGTAATGTTTATAATTTACATGTTATAATATTTTGAAATATGTACCTACACTGTGGAAGAGATTGCCTTGGTTATACGAAACCATGATTTAGGTGGTCGACTATAACAAGATGGGACAATTATAAAGATCTGTGCTTACATCACTAGTTGTAAGTCTTGAAACACACACACTGTGGAGGTCTGGTTTTAATAATACAAATTTCGTAAATGACACAATAAAAATTTCGAGAGTTAAAAATTACGTACTTATATCTTTGGGTAAATAGGGAATTGTCTTTTACATATTACATAACGCTTTACATATTTAAGGTCTCAAGTTTGTAACTTCAAGTGCCCACCCATTGAAGAATCACACGATGAATAGATTTTTGTGAATGATATCTTCAATAAGAAGCATCAATGTCTTTCAATTTGCAATTTTCAACAATGCACAGTGTTATTCAAGTGGTGTTCTGTGTGATGCATATCTCCCAGAGTGCCAAGTCTAACAATATTTTCCTTTGTAGATTCTCCTGAAGATGGCAACACGTATCCGGAGTTCTTCACTCATTACGGTGATAAGGATGTTTTTATTCTTATTTTTGTTAATAATAGTAGTAAACGTTCAATGTTTGTGTTTACTGCTGCCCATTCATTAAACATACTCACGAGCCGCCACTGTAAATGAGTGAATAGCTTAACACCCGTAGTGGGGTTGCGCCGCTCAAAGAAGCTTTCTAGATACATCTTCCCTGGGTGGATCAGTCCCCCATAATTTTCCGATTTCTTTGCATATCTCTTGCCATTTTTTTCGGTCTCTTGCTTTTTCTTTTCTATAGTTTACTCCAATCCTGCTAAGGTCATCTTTTATTTCTTGGTTCTAGTAAATATTGCAAAGACTGTGGGGCAGCACAATAAACACACTGTTCGGATTACTCCTGCCGCATAAAGTATTCATTAATTCAAAACGACACGTGTTTCGGGAATACGTGGATTCCCATTATCAAGTCGAATAGCCGAAACACGTGTCGTCCCGAATTAATAAATTCTTGGTTCTATGTAAATATAGCGCACATATCGTTTTTAAGATTTTTTAGTTGAACATAGTAGACCCTGAGTCTAATTTCGTCTAATTTAACCAATTCTCTATATATTACCGTTTACAATACACCAAATGCCGAACACACTATATGGGACTATAAGTTATTTCACTATATGTACATACAAGATACAAGTTTGTTGTAAGTGGAGAAAATTTTAAATAAAGAAACCACTTAATAAATAATATTACATAAAGAAGCAGTAATTATTGTTTTAAGAATAAGTATTTATTAGACATAATGAGAATTTTCTTTTAGAAAGCAAACCATTTATAATATTGTTGCTATTGTATGCGTGACACATTTTAAATAAATTCACTTCCTTTCTGTCTGTAAGAAGCATATCTTCAACACTAACTGACTGTTTATAAAAAATTACCCGGTTAACCACAGAAAATGCAAGAGCCCCAAAATTTAGTTATGTTTGAATACAATTTGAAATAACTATTAAAACTAGAAATAATATATTAATTTAAACGAGGAAGTTTATGGTTTCTCTACAATGTTAAGCGTATGCAAATGGGTAACATTATTATTCCATTATAATAATCAACTACAATAATAGCAGTGAGAAACGTCCGGATGCGACAAATTTTCCTGTCATAAGTTAATCTTAACATAAGTGATTTAGTGATATTAACTTACACACAAAGTGGATTAAAAGTAAAATAATCATTCAATGCCGTATGAATGC
This sequence comes from Osmoderma eremita, assembly GCA_031763485.1. NCBI lineage: Eukaryota > Metazoa > Arthropoda > Insecta > Coleoptera > Scarabaeidae > Osmoderma > Osmoderma eremita. The sequence goes on along the minus strand of JARFOC010054241.1, from coordinate 3,395 downwards.
ATTATTGTATACAGTCGTAATCTAATGTGTATCTGCCGAATATATACAGAGTGATTCCAGTTAAGCTGTATGCTATTATTGATGGTGAGATATAGGTTGAAATACATCAAAATGATCTAGGAGACAAGCAAGGAAATGCATTTCTGCTCCACATAGGTGAATAATTGTTTGTTGTATGTGAAGGTATAAGTCGACCATCGCTACTTGTTTACTTTTGGAAACAGTTAAGAATATTTAATCAGAAATATCTGTTTGTTTAGGAATTATTTTCGATATTAATAAATTTTTACAAAACTTATGTAAAAAACACAATAACAATCAACAACTTCTGACAATGAGTGCGATGCCAGTACCCTGTGGGACTACCTTTCTGCACCTGTTTGGCATATTCATAATCAAGTGGTCTAGCTCTTGTTGATCGACGGAATTCCACTGTTATGTGGCAGTTATAATAAGTAGTAATTTCTTTGGTAAAAATAGGCAAAGTATGCTTTTTGTGCGGTTTTAAAATTGAGCGTTGCTTGCATAGGTCAATATTTATTTAGAAATGTGTATTATAATACTGTAAACAAATATTTTTCAGTTTACCAGCAAAAGACAAATCACGTATGTTATAGATAAAAGTTTGTGGTGAAAGGAATGATGGATGAATATGCAGACTTGCGCATATGTTCAGCACATTTTACCAGTGATGATTATATTGATCCCAAAGTAAAAGAGAAAGCATGTCGCAGTTTGTTTGTAAAACCCAACGCAGACTTGGTGCCACATCCTATGCAACCAGTTCCGATGTGTGAACCTACTACTAGTACAACAGAAAACTTAGTGTTGCCAATACTTTCAACTGAATTGCTCAATTCACAATCTGTATTCGCAACTTGCCAAGAGGTAACACAGCCTCAACCTGAACCTATTGATTAAAACTGCACTAAGGCAAAGTATTAAAAATTCTCGTTGATTGTTACGATGCATTTTAAAATGTAATTTCCATAATTTATTGTAGCTCTTTATGTGAATGAAATAACTTCATCAGATTTTTCAACTCCTAGAAGAAGTAGAAGATCTCTAGTTTTAGTAAAGTCGGAATTTAAGAGAAATTAAACGTTTGCGAGATAGAAATCGATATCCTCAAAAAATACACTTCTTGTTAAAGTATTTAAGTTTGTAAAAATTGTATTAGTGTAGAACAAATGGTTCAATTTTCTTGTTTTAAATGACTTCTTTAATTAAGTACTTTTGTGACCATGCACAATATATGTTTGTAATAAATATTAATGTCTGTTGTACTATTTATTATAAACTAAATTTCTTCCATATTTACACAATTGGAAACTTTTCAAATCACAGAAAATTTTTTTTTCTTTAACATAAAAGTAATATATTACATATACATATCAAAATGAAGTCAAAATGCTAACTTCCAGCGCTTTATGGAATTCCTCACTGAAAAATAGAAAAACGCCTAATTTTTATTTGAATCGCAATAATTCCGCGCCTTTTGCATGAATTTCTTGACGTTTCGTGCCAACTGAGATAAAATACAGCATCGCCTATTTCACTTTCTTCGCGAAAACTAGATTTTAACACGACTCGCGATATAGGAGTATTATATATATGGTGCCTTCCTACTAGGTTCTTGTATTCTATGGTGGCAACTTGGGTTCGGTTAACTGCACTAGTGTTTCATTGTTCGTCTGGTAGATCCGTGATATATTGTATAAAATCCTTCCAATCCCTTCTGCTGTGTTGTGTAATGTAATGTGTGTTGTCTTTGTGTTAATTTGCGGTATGTAAAAATATAAAATATTTTTTGATTTAGTTATATTTTTTAAACCCATCAATTGTCTCTAGCTGGGCTCGTATTACTATCATTCCCTACTTAACAGAGTCCGACCTTACCGACTCGGATATTGCAGGCAACTCAAATATTAATTTAAATAAGAATCGTGTAGGTGCGAATCGTAAATGCGCATTCAATTTAAGCTAATGGTAAATGGTTTAGCGTTAGCGTCAGCAGCATTTAACTTTAATATGGTAACAACGAATTTTGGTATCACCGCAGGATGCTTAAAATATCATCAATATATTGTGCGGGAGGGGTAATCCCATACAGTGTGTTTATCATAAACTGTATTTAATAAATCAGTAATAAGGGAAAGCGTTCTCAAATCTAAATAGTATTTTCCTCTGGTGACCTTAACATGGATACTTTTGCGTAAATAATGGAATGAATCACCTTAAACTTGGAATAAAACGGTAACATATAAGTAACAAATAACAAACAATAAGTACATCAGTCCTTTAAGATGTCGGTATTAAGTGATGACGGTCGCTATTACTAGAGTCCGTATTTATCTACTGACGCGAGTAGGTATGTACATATTTATATTTAATTGTAAATTTTTATCGAAGATACGGTAACCAATGACAATTTGGTCATTGGAATACAAATCAGTCGATCGGCACATATACAGTGCGATTACACAAGCTGTAAGTGTAATGATTTTCTATTCCGTGCGTATATTGACTGAAAACACGCTCACCAACTACGACTTAATAAGTAAATGGCGGCCATGTATGTATTTAGGTTAAAAAAACCACGCAAGAACTAGTTAGAATTATTGCGCAAAGTTTAATTTGTATTCAACACCTGTAAAATTTCGTTTTATATAATAATTATTAACAAGCTACTTGCAATTATTACAGAAATACGTACACTGCATTTGAAAGTAGATTTTGTATATCAGGAGAGGAGAATGTATTAAAGTTTAAGAGATACCTATGCTAATATTCACACAGAATATTCATATTAGCGTATGAATCTCAAAAATTGTAGAATACAAAAAAAAACGAATAAAATGAAAATGTTTATTTAGATCTTCTCCAAATTTTACTTTCTAATTTAGTTTTTTCTTCCTGTTACACTGAATCTGTTGCTAAATACTGCATTCTAGTCAACTTTTATATTTAATTCTTTTAATCTTGACAAAACGTGAGTATTGTAAAGTTATATATCATGACATAAATTACAGTGTATAATGTTCAAATTTATAATAAATTATCTTGGTAAAATTACATGTATTCTATTTAAACGAAACATACTAATATTTGGTTTAACTTATGTCTGCATATACAGTGAATCACGAAAGTATTCATACACCTACCAAATGTTAAGGAACTTCAAATCTAAACATTGTATGATCATGCAATACATATTTTTTTAAACAGTTAGACAGCACTAGTTACATCATGAAAGCATTTACTATTTAAAACTAGGAAAAAATACAATAAATATTATAACACCTAACGTCACGAAAATTTTCATACACATAGCAAATACCTATTCAAAAACTAATTTAAAGTTATCTAATACTTTGTTGGACCTCCGTCAGCTT
>JARFOC010054224.1:0-19513 GCA_031763485.1 Osmoderma eremita | reverse complement strand
CCTGACAACTTAGTGTGTCAACACTATGTATTACTTGTTTGTTTGTTTACCTATTTTTAATTGTAATTTTACTTAGCTCTGTCCATAAAATTTTGTAGTTTTTCATGACAATAAAGCACGTTATTATTATTATTGCAAGGACTGTGGGGCAGTACAATAAACACACTGTTCGGATTACTCCTCCCGCACAAAGTATTAATTAAATCGGGACGACACGTGTTTCAGGAATATATCCCTTGCAGCAAGCGAATTTATTGAGAAACTTTGCTTTAGGGTTAACCATATGTACTTTATTACACATAATTATTTAGCATCTTATCTATACGTTACATATGCATGTATGACGTATGAGTTTATTGTACTGTTAGTCTCATATTCCTTCTTGTATTATATCCCCTCTTGTACCACTTTGCGTTTTTATACCCAGCGGAAAATTACATTGGCCGGCATCCAATATGTCATCCACTCTTAATTATAAGGCTACTTCTCTGCATTAGAAGGTCAAATAAGAATAATGTGTGCTCGCGATTATATGTGGACGTACCAGACAAACAAGCAATAATGAAAGAGCCCTTAATTGCTAATTTTGAGGCTTGTCATAGGATATCGGTAGTTATTATTAAGATGAAAATTTCCGTTCTCTTTCCTTCTTAATTTAATAGAGAGATATACGAATCCACTAAATTTGCACTTAACTCTTTTCGATTATTTTTGAAAATTCGTAAATATGTGTATGAGTTTTAAACAGTACCCTATACAAAAATCATAATGTTTTTTTTTTTGGATAGTTTATGAAGGAAAGTAATATTTGCTTTGGCAACGAAATCGATGGATATAAAATATTTAAATAATAGAAATTAAAGAACGTGTTTCGGCCACTCGAACGAAACACACTGTATATTTTATTTTATTATATATTTGTGTTATTTCTTAGTATTGGTAGGTTTTATATCTTTGCAAACAAATGTGCCTATTTAGTATTAATTTCAGTTTTATTTTTATTATATTCACGTTCATGATCTTAAAAGGCGCATAGAGGATTCATCAGAGTTAACTTTCCGTTTATTGGGGGTGTTTTGGAAGTGGGTTAGGTAGGACTCTTACTGTCGGCAATATCTGTTGATCCCTTGTTATTACTCGAGTGCCTTCGTAGAAAATGTATCACGCTTGTAAAGTATGTCTGTTGTATGTAGCACGTAGCTTTTGTAAATAATATTTGTCACATTTAACCAATAGCATCTTGTAACGACACCTACTACGCACTAATGTTCAACGTTCTCTTCACACATCGAATAATTTAAAATAATCACTTAACAAAAATACACAAAATTAACTACATGTTTGTAATATAAAAATATTACACATATTAAGACACAACATACAAAATTGGCAATCACGTGGGAGGAAACCTATTGTGAATGGAGACAGGTCACATGAGACATGTATATATTTAACAGGAATTTCGAGGTGGAAATCGCAGATCGGAAAAGCTGAGAAAAACAGCACGCAGGAACAAGTTCGGGAAGCTGGCCTGGTTTACGTACGGGTCAAAGACCGAGCGTGAATCTGGAGCTGGAGTATATAGTGAGGTGGGGGATATGAAAATCACCATCCCACTATTTACAGAAGAAGAAATACAGGATATTTTATTAAACATGAATCCTAAGAAAGTCCCTGGTGAAGACGGTATCACAAGTGATATACTACTCAGAACATACGGAAGATTTCCATTATTTACTACTGAGATATATAATCAATGTTTGATGAGGGGCCACTTTCCTAAAGAGTGGAAACATCGATTATCATACCTACAACAAAGGCAGCAAACGCGAACTCAGATCAACCATCTAAGTTTCGGCCAATTATGAAATTTTTGTTGAATAAAAACCATTTTGGATTTGCTAAAGGGAAAAGTACAATTGACGCAATTATTGATTTAAGAATTTTTATAGTTGAAAGTTTTGATGAAAAGAAGTTGGTTGCTATGATAACTCTTGATGTAAAAGGAGCCTTCAACGCCGCTTGGTGGCCAGCAATCGTTAAGGCCTTAAAAGGATTTAATTGTTCAAAAAGCTTATAGAATCTGTCTAAACAGTACTTCACTGAAAGGCTAGCAAATCTTACAAGTTAATAGAGTAGAAGTAAAGAAGGAAGCAACAAGAGGCTGTCCACAAGGTTCGTGCTGTGGTCCGGGATTCTGGAATATTCCGTACGATTTCTTGTTTAATTTAGACTTTACAAATCAAACAAAGGCAATTGTTTTTGCTGATGTAGTAATATTAACGAAAGGGAAATCAGGGTTAGAGGTTGAGAACGGGTACGAAAATGGGAGATAAATTCAAAAAGCCAATGGGCTGAGATGTTTCCGGAGACTTATGTCAGTCGCCTCCCATAAGGAAAAAAAAAAGACACGATATTCAAATTTCAAACTCGGTTATTTCATCAAATTCACATCTCATCAGAGAAAAACGAATTTGTTCAAAGCGGGAGGAATATACAGAACGTATGAAGTAACTTATAATAGAAATTAAAGAACATATGAAGTAACTTCAATCAGTTTAACGGTTAATTATCTGATTGTATGTGTATTACAAATTAATTATCAGTTTACGAAAACAAATCACCAGAGTAATAGTGACAATGAGTTCCAAGTTATATTTTCAAGGAAACTTTTACGATACCCAACATTTTTATGACGTCACCTGGTGATGTAGGGTAGAGCAAGCTTTATCCATGTTTATCCATTATTGAATACAATGTAAAATAATGAATGTACTTATAGAACTCAAAATCCATACAATAATTTCCCCTTGACTAAGCTGGTCAAATAGCCTTTGTAATGCTCAAACTATAAATAATATCTATATTAAAATAATTATGATGAGTCGTTGGCACATTCTTCAATTAACTCAGTTAAATAAAAAATCTGATATTAATTGTAAATATCATATCTTCATGTGTACAGGATCCCTCACAAGTGATTATATAAGATTATATATAAGTTTTTCTTGCCACAAATCGAAGAAGAGAGAAATAAACAATATAGATCAACCAGCTACAGTGCTAGAATTTCAATGGAAATGGTTTCTTAATCTTTTAATTTGTAGTCATTTGAATTTATCCTGAAGGTCGCCACACATTTCCGTTCCAGATATTTTCTTATACAGTTTTCTAAAAGGGTAAAGTTTATGGTTTGAGGCCAGGAAATCATTATAAACTGAAAAGAAACATTGGAAGAGATATCCTAGGAATTAGTCGATAAACCTATGTCCAATTTCGTTTTGCATACAGTTGTTGAAAATGATCGAGGTCACTTGAAGCAGATAATAATTCGGATATTTCATGCAATTTAGAAAATGTTATAAACTACATTGACAGGGTGCGTTACTAAAATCTGGAAAAAATGAACAATATTAAACAAAATTATATTAACGAAAAATTTAATAATAAAATTATTAAATAATTATAATTATTAGCTCGAATGTCGACCCCCATTCTCTGGCTCTGAAGCGTTCGCATTGTAATGCAGATCTCTATATATCGCCTAATGCTATCTCAGCACGGCCTCTGCTGAGGAATCCAAAGGAATCAAGGCTGGGCTGTTAGGATGCCAGAATTTATTGGATCATACATATCAACGTTGTATGAGAACTTGTCTGATAGCATCTATCGGATCTGTATAGTGTACAATTTGTATCGAAGGTTCTCTTCGGCAATTCGACACCCACAATCGATGCCAGTTTTCGCTTCTTCTACTCCTAGATTTGTGCGTCTTCTTCATCCTTTCTCGGTTCTTACTCCTCCATATATAGCACGCAGCATTTTTCTCTCCCATCTTTTTATCTGCTCCTCTTCCACCTTATTTAGGATCCAGGTCTCACAGGCATATGCGCCGGTAGGTCTTATGACTGTTTTGTAGATCCGTTCTTTTGTCCGTCTTTTCGTTTAATTTTCTTACTTTCTCGAAAACATATTTTTTGTTGTTTCTAGCACTCAGCAATTAAATTCAGCAACTAAATTGTTTAATTCTTTTTAGCAGACCCTCCTGTATAATATGCAGAATAAAATTCGGTATTGTTGTCGTTTGGATAATGAACTGTATCTCAACCATGTAATGTTATCAAAAAATTGGGAATAACCGCTAAAGGTATATGCACATAATATGCAGTTATGTATCCCGAAAACGGTGCAAGTTGAGCATAATAAAGTCGTAGATTTTCTTTATATTGCAAGATTCTTTTTTTTGCGCAAAGTGTATTCTTGAGATATTTCTAAATCTCTTAAGCTCTTAATTTAAACATTTATTAAAATCTCCCGCTTTTAGGTGCTGAGGAATAAATTTGTGTAGCAGAAGCGCCGTAATATTTGAGGGTTGAAGAATAAGAGAGGATGAGGGCTTCACAAATACCTTATTCCCGCAGACAGTTAAACCGTCAGACTCGGTTCGCGATTCGAACCATCTAGGAAGAATCCAAATTGAAATATCTTCCCTCTGCGAAAGGAACTTTAAAAACTGGGTCAACTATTATTGCACTTGGCTTGGTTCACTAGTATCTATTGTATTGTATGCATTCATACATACATACACATAATGACATTGTACTTTGATTTGATGCTGTTATCTATGATTTGTTTTGTTTTATCGTCTTGTTTCGAACTTCATATAAAACTTGTTATTTGTACTGTTACATTACGTTGAAAATTTTAACCCCAGCTATGTGGGCAATAACGGTAGCTGATTCAGGAATGAAGTAGTCACCAGGGTTTATTATTGATATAATGTGCACTACATAAAAGATGACGCATTTACATGCATGTATGTACTTACATATGTGTTTACATGAACACAGGTGTTCGTGCGTCATACAAAGCATTTACTCATGATCTGAATGTCTACTATGTACACACATACGCTACTGTCGAACAAAGTTTTGTATCATCATCAAGCTGTGAGTTTTTGTTAGCAATGGAATAAGGTGGATTGAAATTCTGAGAAGGTATAGGACTTTGTCCTACCGAATGGAAAACAAAATTATGATCTGCTTAAGAATTACTTTACTTATCTGGGAAAACACTATAAAAATATACCACCTATTCCTGAATCAGAGGCTTCAAATAAGTTCACTAACTATAATTTGCGAAATGTGTTAATAATGTGTTAATTTTAGCATAGGAAGTAGTACATGAAAAAGAAAGGTGTTATAGATTTCGAGATTGTTTTATGTTTACTCGTCCTTCCATTTAAATCCACCGTAGAAAAATGGGTATCCGATAACTACATGAAAGACACACAACGTCAGTCAAATATTATTACACGTCGTAAAACATCCTCCCTGCTGTTTTGATGATTTGAATCAAATTAATCTGTAACCACACGCTATCTAGGACGATAAAACTCATGTTGTGGTGTCTTATACATTTTTTGGATGTAGTTATTAATTGCTAATAAAGTGTTAATAAAAAGCAATAGTGTAATAATTCTTTGAATGTGTCTGGTAATGCGAACATAGGTGTTCATAAAATAAGGGTATAGAATGCTAAAATTTTGGAAGAAATCAATATTTTTATAATTTGCTGCTATAATAACACTATTAAAACATCCAAAGCGATGTCTTTTGTTTTTCAAGGGCGGTCGATTGAGATTTTGTATCAAATTCAAACCTGAAAAAATGTGAAGTCGAACTATTAAAATTAAATTAAATAAGTATTTATTGGCAAGAGTTACAAAAAAAAAAAGAACAGTATAACAAGATAAACCAGAATAATATAAATATAATTACTACTAATGCAACATGCCAAAAAGACTAAATCCCTTAACCATTAGATTAGGCACAAGGCGTTCTTCTTTTAGCCTATTTAATATTAAAGAGGTAAAGCATAACCTAACAATTGAAGAAAAAAAAAAACAAAATAAAAAATAATTAATCAAAACATACACACACATATGTTTACATATGTTTTTTTACAAACATACAAGCCATAGTGACACACCACAGACCCACACACACACGACAGGTAGCCACTGTGCCCACCCGCAACATCCCCTATGCCGGGTATATATAATCTATTGAAGAGCGAGTAAATAGCCCAGGAGGTTATGCCTGACACCACTAATATGCATATTACAACCCATTGTGGGAAACACCTATGTATTTATATTTTTATATATATTATAAGAGAAGCCGCGCTTTATATATATATATATATATATATATATATATATATATATATATATATCCGTTCTGTGTTAGGAATGCTTAGCAATCGATTATCCCGAATATTCCACGAGTGCGTTTGGTATCTGAACCTGACCTTGTTAAACAGGTACCTATATAGGTTTTTAACGCTTGATAATATTTGTAAAACATATAGCATTAAGTAATATTCTAGAATTAGCCATATTTCGAGTGCCAATGTCCCTCAGTTTCTGCGTCTTCCGCGCAGATCGTAAATGAATCGGGTGCAACAATTTTGAATGCGCTGTATTCTGAGGTGTAATACAGTGACTGTAGACTACCGCAGCATAATTGAAATGAGAGAGAACTAGCGACCTACACAGGATAAACCTAGTGGAAGTGTCAAAGAGAACACGAACAGCGATTTAAGAGCTAAAATAGCTCTCTTCATCAAACAGCTAGTGTTCTGTTGAAAGCGAAGGCGGAAGTCCATTAGCACCCCAAGATTTCTGACACACTCTGATGGAGAAATCAGATTAGATTTAATATATACCTCAAACAGAGGCAAAATACGCAAACGAGAACACCTAGGTCCAAACACAATCATTTGTGTTTTTGACGGATTAAATTGTAGCTGTCGGTAATACGACACTATATGTTGGAGGTCTTCATTAATGCGATTTTGGGCTTCCAAATATTCTGAAGGCTTAAAGGATAAATAGAGCTGGGTGTCGTCTACATACATATGATATTTACAATGTTTGACCGCTGTGGGAAGGTTTTTTTACATGAATACTAAATAAAAGGGGTGAGAGTATTGCACCTTGTGGCACACCATGTACCACATTAATCTTTTCCGAAAAAACATCGTTCAGGGCAACCTGCTGCACCCTGTCAGAAAAATACGACTGCATCAGCGACACAGTAGACACATCAAGTCCAATCCCAGAGAGAATATCCAGCAATATCTGATGATGTATCGTATCAAAACGCACGCGTGAAATCTAATAGAATTTATGACGTGTGATCATAGAGGGCGATATAGTATGTAACAGGGAAGGAAAATAAACGGAGCTGTGAAACGGACACCGTGGTCTTACTTACGAAAACCCACTAAAACCCAGCCAACAACATACTACACATGGTGTCAGGTGTGGGGTAGAGATTTTCATGTTGCAGATGAACTGTCGAGAGCTCCATTGCAACAGGAAGGCAATGACCAAGAAGACGGCGAAACCGATGATATCTACATGAACGCTATAGTAAGGGAGATTAACACTGAAATCATCCCTGAAGTATTAATTCTAGAAAACCAACAAGAAGCGGGAGAGCTATGTTTCATCGAGGAGTATATTAAAAATGGCTGACCACAAAACAGCGGATCAAACCATTAGTAGCAGACTATTGGAAATATCGCACTCAAAATCCAAAACAACATCCTATACTATCGAGATCAAGTTATCATACCAAAAATGCTAAGAAAACAGTAAAGCAGTATCTCCAGGTAATTCACGAAGGTCATTTTGTAATTGGAAGATGCCGATCTCGATCCCAAGATACTATTTGGTGGCCAGGAATAGGAAGAGATATACAAGATATGGTCAAGTCTTGCGAAGTTTGTATCATACACCAACAACCAACGATCGAACCTATGTTGCCAACAATCCCGAGCAGACCCTGGGAAACTACTGTTCTAAATACCCCGAAGTAAGAAAACTGAAACACATGACAAGTAAGAATGTCATTGAATTCTTCAAGGACATATTCGCTCATCATGGTATACCAAATATCGTGAGATCAGATAATGGTCGACAATTCGATTGTGCGGAATTTAGGCAATTCGCAAAGGAATATGGCTTCAAATTGCAAAGCAGCCCAGAACACCGACAAACAAATGGTCAAGCAGAAAGTGCGGTGAAATTAATAAAAGGAATATTAGCGAAAAATGAAGACCCGTTATTAATATATAGGAATACCAAGTTGTAGTGTGGTGCGTCTCCAGCACAACTTTTATTTGACCGTACACTGCGGGATAAACTACCTAGGACTACTGAAGCCATGAAACCTAAAACATCAGACCACAAATATATAAGGAAACGGATGAACGAGGAAAGAGCCAGATAAAAATTCTACTATGATCGAAGACAGAGGGCAAACATAGAAAACACACCATTGGCAAAGGGAAATAAGGTATGGATAATAGACCTTAAAAGAAAAGGAGTCGTCGAAAAGCAAACCAGAATTTCCAAACAGACCAGCGGACGATACGAAGAAATAGAAAATACTTAAAGCCTCTAACGGAACAACCACAAATGTCAACCCAACCCAAAGAAAAAGGCGAAGAATGACGCGAAGAAAGAAAAACTAAGTTACCGGACAAGTATAAAGACTTTAGTTTATAAGTAAGAACTTATTTCATTTTCATTTTTTATTTGTTTTTTATAACTTAAGAAAGAGGGATGTGACGTGTGATCATAGAGTACGATATAGTAAGTAACAGGGAAGGAAAATAAACGGTGTTGTGCCGTGGTCTTACTTACGAAAACCCACTAAAACCCAGCCAACAACATACTACACAGAATTAATACACTGATATCACCATCATCCAACGCTTTCAGGATATCGTCTGTAATATGTGCCAGTGCACTAACACAGCTATGAGCGGGACGGAATCCGGATTGATACATAGGCAACACGTCAGTTTCATCGACAAAACCAAGCAACGCTCGAAAATCTTTGAAATATATATGACATATGATATATGAAATATATAATGAGAATCCACGGATTCCCGAAACACGTGTCGTCCCGAATTAATTAATACCTTGTGCGGGAGGAGTAGTCCGAACACTGTATTTATTATTTTAATTTCTTACTTTACCTTTATTTAAACACTAATATCTGTAAAGTATAAAATATAGGAACTAGAACAATGACTGTAAAGGTAATTTTAGCAACCATTATTTAGATATAATATAATCGTCTATTTTGAATTCTTAATAAATACGACAACCATAAAAGATATGGCGTTTAATTTTACCTTCCGTAGCGGGATCTATTTACAAATTGGAAATGTAAAATTCACGAGGTGATTTCAGCGGCCTCGCGAGCACGGTGGCGTTTCATAAACATTTTAAATGGCTCCTTCGAACTTGGGAGGCCGGACGGTAGATACGTTAGATGCTCAGTTGTTCGCACAATATAGATTTTATCTCCCCGCGCATTGATTTACGACCGAGCATTCTATTCTCATGCGCGTCATAATCCAAGAGTTACTATCGCTTTCCGCATTAGACATATTTGCCATTATATATGCCGATTTGGTAAAGTTCCGAGTTTATCTAAGCTAGAGTTATTCAATTAACTAAACTAAGCATGATAAAAGCAAGTGGTCTTATCGATAGTGCCACATATATTAGTTCTAACCGTTTCGAAAACCTACGCGTTTTAATCTTTTTAGCGGGAAATTCTGAAAATACATGTAAACACAGTTGAATTGTTCCTTGTTGTTTGTTGAAAAGTTTCTTTGTGCCACAGGGTTAAGCCGTGGAAATTCTTTTTCTAATCAATTACTCCTGAGGAAATATGTAAAATTCTACGAAACTTTAAGGGTAAACATACTACAGACATTTCAGTAGTATTATGGCAAAACATGCTATCTGCCTTTCTATTCAAAATCGACTTTTAGGCATTAAATGGCCGCACATAGTAGCACAAAGTATAAAGGATTTAGTGGTCAACACTTTGTAGTATAAATATCTATAGTAATGATACAAACATGAATGTAGGTCAAAAAAACCTATGTCTACCATTATAAATACATTTTTGTTTCTCCTGTAAAATCACAAAAATGGCAGATAACACTACTGATTTATTACCTATCTACCTACATGTTGAAACAACAGAACGAAGCACTGAGTATACCTCTTACAATAATTTTTGGTGAATGTGTAGAACGGGGAGTTTTTCCCACAATGCTGAAGATAGCTAAAGTATCGTCGAATAAGTGTCTTACCAGCCATTTGCCATATTTGAAACGGCAATCGCATCAAGATTAGCAACTTTTCTGACCAGAAATGGTTATTTGTCACCAAAACAACATGGCTAGACAAAGGCATTCCACAGCTATTGCAAATGAATAACAACATTTGGAATGCTTCGATTGCAGAATGTGTGCCAGAATGACGCTGCTAAACCTAAACGCGAATTTACACCTTGCACTTTGGATGGACACATCGGATGATTCAGTGAATATATCAAGGGGTGATATATCAAGTAGTGCAATTTACTTTTTCAAGAGTGGTGAATCAAATTTCGAATCGAACGTCAAAAAGTGCGTGGTTATACTGCCAGGTCAAACGTAGTGGATTAAACATCAAATATTCTAATTTCAATTGGGCTCATAATAAATGCTTATTCATTTTGGTTTAAATTTAATGCGTAAGTATAAAATCTTAATAGAAAATTGACAAATTCATTTCAAATTGACCACAAATATCATAGCACCATAATACCAATCACCAGGAAAATTTCAGAAGTTTGAAATTGTTATTGTCAGGAAAAGAGAGCACAAAGGAGGCAAACTTAGATCATATATATTACATGGATACCGCTATCACCATACCAGACTACATACGTTACTGCTTCCAACATGTACAACCTACGATTTTCGAGCTATCACTTTCTTGCTTATAAACATTACATGTAGCTATCCCTTAACTAACCACTCGTGTAACCGGAAACGGAAACGCATGTGCAGTCCGTGCGATTTATTGTACGACGTGTGCGATTTCACAATTGATTAAGGTGCAAATACACTGGCAAGTTATTTGCGCGACATCTGTCGCAAGTAACTTGCAATTCTGTTTACATTATCGCCAATAATTTGCTCAAGTTTCTGCCGCGCAAGTAAACTTCCTGAAGTTTCTCGCGTATCACTTGCCGACGTATTTACATTTGATGTTAGATTTTTGCGAGATCAAATCGTAAGCGTAAGTTTATGCTATTAATATAGCATGCCTTCCACAAGAACAATTCGTAAAGTTGCTGCTGAAATTTTAATACTTTCATCACAACAATATAAAAGGAAAGGTATAAGAAAATGCTGGGTTAGAGATTGGGCATTAAGAAGGGAAAATTACGTAGCATGCGAAATTCTACTTTCTGAATTGAGGTTGGAAGATGCTTAGCAGATCAAAAAAAAATATTTCTCTTTAATTTAAAGCGGAATAATAAGGCAAATTAGACACAAACACTTCATCTGCACCACTTCCACTTTTTTAAATTTAATTTTTTTACATTCTTGCATATACTGACTGCGTAAATTATACATCTTTCGGATTACTTCTGCCACTGTTGTTTCAAATTTTGCTGCTAATATTCCTAAGCATTTTTGTTTTCTTATGCGATCGCGATACAAAGGAGATTTAACATCCCACACTTCTTTTTTTCGGAAGCTATTATCAACAACTCGCAGAGAATATCGAGAGCGTTTGGAAAAATTCTGAGAGCTACAGCGAGTAACTGGGAAGTGGTAATTTTCGTGTTTAGACTTGCAAGTCTGTTTGTCTGGCGAGAAATGTCGCGAGCTTCGGGAAGTCGACTCGCCAGCATATTTACATTAGCGACAGTAATGTCTGACAGTAAATTGCACGATATTTCTCGCTAATCACCTTTAGACTGGATGGCGTTACTGTTGTCTATAAATGTATATGAGCCAGCTATTTACCTCTTCTGTGTTGTAAGAGAATTGTGTTTTATTGTTATTTATGTTTTATATAAACGAATTATAACGGAGTACACCTTTTGCAAGATTTTAAATATATCGTCAGATGCGATTGTTGAGGCAGTTAAGTCAGAATTTTGAACATACCTTTTAAAATAAACGACAATAAATATAGACGAATTTGTATGTCTTCTACCAAATGTTATTTGATTGCATCTATTGCACAACGTGTGTTATGCCATTGGTTGTAACATGGAGAAGTAACCACCATATTTATATTTTATGTTTTTTTTACTTTTTAATGAGCCTAACTCTCTTTGCCCTATCTTCAATAATGACTTACCTCCGTGTATATAAACAGAAACAGTAACAAAGAAAAAATAACATAAAACATCTGTAAATATTACTTTTCATTCTAAATATAAAATTAAAAATTGAGTTAACATGACAGATCTTTAGGTAAAAGATGAGAAAGTGAAAAACTAATAATTTTAACTTTCTTCTTGTTCATACCTAACAAAAACTTAAAAGCACTTCACAAACCCTACGTATTTCAATAACATGCTATATTTTTATTCTCACAGCAACCCTAAACTTTCTTCTTGTTCTTCATTAAAGGATAAACATGAGAAATTTCTAAATTTGTCATTATTCTTATGAAAATATGTCGCTTTGAAAATAAAAGGTAGCACAATCCTTTTTTATACTTATATGGAAACTGCTCTTGTAAGCATTTTCCAGTTGTAGCTTATTTGCTTTCCCAATTATTTCTAAATTTATGGTTTAAACAGGTACATCCCGCACTAAGGTATTTTTGTACCGGATTTTTTGATATCAACTTAATATAACGTCCATTCACTTGAAGCTTTTAATTAACCATAACATGCCTCTACGGCCATTATTTTTATAAATGGGAATTGTTTTCTTGTCTTTAATCACCAGTAAATCACCAACATACTGCACCTGCCTGTGAAAAATTCAAATTCGTTAAAAGTATATTATCGTCTGGAAATTTACTTTGGCAATTATTACTACGCGCTTCGAATGGCAATAATCGCCTTTGATCGCCTTGCCTGTACACTTTTCTATCTATCCCGTATCTATCTAAACCCGTACTGCTATGATTTATCTCTTCAGTTTATATAATGCATGCAAGTCTACACTTTCCTTGGTGGTTTCCTTCCTGATTCTGCATTTCCCAACTTTGGGGTAAATCTAAAACATAATTGCTATTAATAACTGATATGAAGTTAATAATTTAGTGTCATCTAATTTTTCACGCTACTCTGTTATTAATTAGAAAAAATAACTCGTTTCAAAGGACACTTATCGGACTCGCTCTTTGAACAGTTGGAGATTATATCTAACCAATTTCACATCTTAATCAATGCCGCTCGGACTAATATTTTCATTATTTTAATTTTACTTTGCTGAAGTAAAATTATTGATTAACGTTGAAATTGATTTTAGTTTTTAGGTTCCCCAGGATAAGCGAGTCTCTTCGATTTTGAGACAAAATTTCCTTTACAGATTTTATGCTGAGCAAGGTTCGCTTAATCTAATAGCCGTTGAAAGGGTCCGTAAATGCATTTTACTTTGTGGAAAAGAGGAACACGACCTTGTATAAGTGCTATTATGATTTTAACTCAAGAAGAATCGTGAATAGGTAATTTCGATACGAAACTAATGCACTATAAAGACGATAAGCGTACGCATATAGTAAAAGCAGCGGTAAAATTGTATGAATGAAGTGCTTCGTGTACAGTGTAATCAAAGATTTTATAATTGAAGTTGAGCGGCGCCATATTTATTCACAACAAACTTACTTAGGTCCATATACATAAAAATGTCTTTAATATACATAGTATTACAATAAGACTTTCCTATTCCACACATTTAAACCCCGTTTGCATTGAACAACTTGTTTTTGCATTAGGGTAAACCTGAAAAGTGTGCCGAGTGTAACATTCAAGAATGAATAACCGTATCAACGTCAATGTCGATTGGATTACCATGAGAATTATTTGGCTGGAGCATTTTGTTGTGTTCATTCAATTTTTTTATAAATTTAAATCGTGTTGGGCACTTTCCACAAACTTCTTTTTTGCTGTAGTATTTAATCAAGGAATTAGTGTTCATGATAACAGATGTGAAGGACGAAAGGCGAAGTCCTATCAGACATATTAGTAAACAACGATAAATGTCCAATTTGTATGTGTTATTGTGAACACAACAACCAGAAGCTGCTTTTGTGATAAGACGTGGCAACGTAATTTTTTTTTACCAAAAAGTGAAATATTTCATTTCGATTATAAATAAATGCTTATGTTTCCTAAAAATTCCTAACACTTAACTTCAGTCAATAGTTTTGCTGATTAATAGTATATTTTGCAGTAATACAACTAAGCAAAGAAACAATTAATGCTTTAAAATCCCCTTGTGGTAACAAGTAGCATATTAATTTACATTCTGTATATATGTACTTACGTGGCAAACGGTAAATTTTTACAAATTTTATATTAACTTGTATGTAGTAATGCGATGATTACTGGACTCGATATACTCGATTCTTCAAAGTACACATTATACTCGAATACCATTCGCTACATATTTGATTCCGTACTAGATTCCCTAAGCGTTTTTCAATGTGGAAATACCTCACCGAATTAATGAAAGCAAATACAAATTGAATTAAGATTAAGATTTAGATTAAACTAGAACTTTCAATCTAATTATATTTGATACAATGTAATGTCTTTCTCAATTCAAAATGTATTTTTCGATACCAATACACTGCTATTCTATTTACGTGATAACCGCATAGAAGGGGATATAATTACTGTTAATTGTATGTTGACATGCCTTTCTTCTCCCAAAATTTGAAGATGAAACTTCTTAATAGGCCGAACCTTAATTTGGTTTATAGGGAACACTTTATTATACCCAGGGCGAGGAGGCAAGAATGGGAGCATACACGCTAATGTGCAATGGTAATTGGAAGGCTGGGAACAACTCAGGATATGTCCAAATAACAAGGGTTATTGAAAATCCCCTGTTAGATATGAGCCGCGACTCGATGATTCCTAAACTCTCCTGTAACAAACCCTTTGAAATCATGCCAGACTGGGAGATATGGAGAGAAAGGCTGAAACGAATCTGGCACATCGGATCGAAAATGAGCACAGGTTCGGGGACAGGGGTATGCGGGGGAGCCCGGAGTGAAGACTGCACATACTCCTTGGAAAGCACGCCTCCATGCTTCAAACTGAAATCTGTGCAATACAAATCTGTGTTACAAAGTGTTTGCGGCAGTGGCCACAAAGTAAACCGCTCTACATTCTCACGGATAGTCAAGCTGACTTAATGGCATTAGCATCTTATCGAATATATAAGTTGATGTGGGACTGCGTGCAAGACCTTCAAAACCTGGCGAAACACAATACAGTTAAGCTGTGTGCCGGGACATGTAGGGATTGCAGGCAATAACTAGGCGGACCAGCTAGCAAGCAGGGGATTCGAAATGACCTTCATTGCACCTGAGCCAGCTCTCGAGATCCCAAAAACTGCTGCGCGTGGTCCGGAAACTGAGTGGGTGACTGACAACACCAGTAACACTGGCACCACGTAGCAGGACAGAAACACAGCAAACAGATGATGAGGAAATCATCACATTTGGCAGCTGACATACTGTCGCTTAGTAGAACGCAGATTAGGATAATGACGTATCTTCTTACTGGATACGGCAATCTAAGGAAATATTTGCACAAAATGGGAGTCTATAGACAGGAACACAGGAACCTCTGTGTAAACTATGTAATGAAGAAGAGGAAACAGCCTCTCACATTATTTTTGAATGATATGCATTAAGCCACCGGAGAAATGCCCTATTTAGTGCAATAGACGCACTACGGGGCATATCGGAAAGGGATTTGACGCACATACTACTAAACCTTCTCAGGAGGGCAGATTTATTCGGAAAATCAGGAAATAACCAAATGCAGAGTAATACAATAGGCCTTAAGGCTGCAGTGTTAAGGGATATAAAGACCTGTCTGTGCATGAGGGATTAATTAATCAATCAATCAATACCCAGGGCAATCAACAGTCCAGATTGTTCTTAGATAAAACAATGATATTTATACCTATAATGAAACTCAAAAAGATGAAAACACTTTTTGAATAAAAGCAGCTTCCTAAAATTAAAAGTAAATACATATATAAAAATACATCTAAACGTAAGAAGTATATGAATTTATCTACGTGGATTCTATTGCGCAGATTCGAATCGATTCCACGGACTCGCGTTGCGTACTCGAGTGCCTACTCGATTTTTTCCCAACCGAGTACGAGTTACTTGATTCTTAATATCACGGACTCGTCGCATCACTACTTGTATGTATGTAACTATGTCTATCGATCTTCTACAGCAAGTTTAACACACTTCCGAACATCCTATAGATTTGAAAATTTGCGTACTTGCTTGTCACCCAAGACAACACAATAAGCTCTTTCGAGCGGATGTGATCATGTATTATTAGTAAAATTAAATGTGTTAAGAAAATGTGTTCAGATTTATGATAGGTAATCGTGTGGTAGTAGTTCTGCGGTCCAAAATGACAATTCACTTCATTTACACGACCGATGCTGCATTGTTTACATTGAGCAAATCAATTTTCAGAGGTTTTATCATATTTTTTTTAATGTGTTATCAGCATTACCACTCGAAACTAGCGTTTCTCGAAGCTGTAAATATGTATTTCAAGAGCACGTACGTGATTGTTATTATTGATTAATACAGAAGTTATTTATTATAATTTATATTAGAAACTCACCAAACGAAATGAACCAAAAAATTATAAAACATGGACTAGAAAGGATAAAACAAGCTTTTTCTTAACTTTTTATAAAATTAAGTTTTATAGGAAGTTTATCCTTTTTAGTGCGTTTTATATAAAACTGTTTTTGTATTTTTTATACATTTCAGTTTAGTTTCATAATACGAGACATACTTAGAAATTTCTATCTTCTATCTGGATCACATTTATATTTTCTGCACATTTACGGTTTCATCAATTATAAAATTATTTTTATCGTTTACAACCTTTCGACCAGCTGCTACTATGAAAGCTAAGAAAGTGTGATTGATTTCTTGAAAAGAAGACAGAAAGAAGTGAATATCCAATCACGAATAACTTTTCCTAGAATTGTAATTTACGCAGACGTTCTTTTAGGAACAGGTGCTGATGCCCTTCGTACATTCGGCATTCGATACGATTTCCTCATAACACTCAAGTAAAACTGCTGTTACGAAATAAACTTGAGCAACACTTACCCCATAGTTACTGAAAATCTAATTTGAATTACGTTAATTTCCTTTCGAGGAAATGTTAGTTTCTTGCATGAGTTTTTTAGCTCACTTAAACTTCAACCAAAGTTTAAAGCTAGCCGAAAGCACGTAGCAATGTTGTATTGTAACTTCGACAAAATGGGTTTTGTGTCATTTTCTGTGTATGTCACATACTGTAAACAAAAGATATGCCCTACCCTTCACAGCATAAAAGTTTTGTTATCTCCTTCTGTGGTGCATTGAATCCTTTGTGGAAAGTTTGATAGCGGGGCACACGTAAAAAAATTTGTACGTGTTTCTGTTTTTTTTTTCTATAAACATACAAACTAACAAATATCGAATAGTGTAAGAATATTTAACAAAAAATGCCCTATAGTAGTTCAATTTTATTTTATCTTTTTATTCACCTCTGAACAAGCTTCAGTTATATATTTTTATTCATTTGTTTAAATGTATTAAACATTCACTACTTTCAATTAAATAAATATGATACTACAATTATCCAACAGTATTTACCCAACATATTTCCAAGGCTTTTGAGTTGTGCGGGATTTGTAGGTACTTCCAGTGGACAGTAAGTAATTACTGTACTCCAAATTAATTGGAATAGTAGGTGGATAACTAAAGATTTAGAAACATAAAATTTGATATTTAGATACTTCTTCAAAATAAAGAAAAACGTGGTTGTTGAAAAAAGGCAGATAATTTTGTTTATAACAAGAAACCAAACATGTTGGTCTTTTAAATCAACATTATAAAGTAAATTTACGTGTTAATTTTTTTCTCCATAATATTAACAGTCTTTAAAATATGGATATCACTAAAATGAAATACTTTTCTAGTTATATTTGACATTTGAGTCATTATGAATATACATATTTGACAGATATACAATTTACCAATTGCGGGCATAATAATAACAATGAGATTCATTTATGAGGTGTTGAATCGCAGAACCGAACTGAATAGCATGCCTGGTGTACTGTAATCCATAAAGTAATTATTGACTTCTTGGAAGGAGACCAAATTGTGGGCAAATCTGTGGATTCAATGGTTCAAATTAATGGCAATTTAAATTTGGTGCAGACGTGGTTGCACCTGTGGGTTTTTGAGGATCCGAAATGTACCTAAGAAGGTTGAGGTTACGGTGCTAAGAAGGTTTAGTATCCGTACCATTAATACCTCTTATATTTTCGGAATGTGCGTTTAAATTCCAAAGACTTCAATTCCCCCTAAAATCTTGTTTTAGCATAACCATCAAGAAATACAAGCAGCAAACTTTTAAGGTAAAACACAGCATTTCGCATGACCTAATTTATAGTGGTAATCTTAGTACTTAGCGAATTGGATAAATTATTATATTTAAAACTGTTACTTTTAATCAAATTTGATGTTACTATTTACTTAAATTATATCTTAAAATAAGGCCAGATAATTTAACACCAGGAAACATTCAACACATTTCTCACACCGTAAAGTAAGCAAATCATCCGAAATTTAACAAAAGAGCAAATAGGAGTTAAGCTACACTACATAATAAACTTTATCTACATTTGAGAAAGCTTTCACAGATTTTAATCCATAAAAAAGAGAAAAAAAAACTATCCTAAAAGTGATAGTTTAGACTTATTTGTTTCTTGCATTCAGGTAATTTCCAGTGTAAGCGGTGAAAAGGGCGTTCGCAGTATCTATTGCGCAATTCCGACTCTTTCTCACTTCAATCGGAATCTCATTGTACGAGGGTGGTATGATAAATACCTGTGTTCAGAAATACAACGCAATTGCTTTGCTTATAGTATATTTATTTTTCCACATGATCTCCTTCTAGCTCTATACACTTAGTCCAACGATGTTCGAACTTTCTTAAGCCATCCCAATAATAAGAGGTGTGAAACTTAGTCCCGTGGTTCTTACTTTTTTTAAGCCATCCAAAAACTAAGAGAAATAGACCTCTGTTTCCGCAATGACATCTTCATTCGACCTAAACCGCTTTCTACCAAGCCATTTTTTCAAATTACCAAAAAGAAAAAAATCACAGGGGGCAAAATCTAGCGAATATGGTGGATGGGGGCAACACTTCGTACCGTAAAGGCATCCGCACACGGGTCGACTGGCACTCGAAGTGACTGCGACTCGAACTCGGCGCAATTCTGACTGCTAATGTAAATGAATGGGGCACCGCACACGAGTCGATCCGCGTGCGACTCGAACTCGGCTCGTTTTCGTTTCGATCGACGCGAGATCCATGCGACCTGTTTGCAGTCG
>JARFOC010054194.1:0-19519 GCA_031763485.1 Osmoderma eremita | reverse complement strand
AAACAAAATGTTATAGAATATAATATGAAAGCGTATAAGTATTGTAGAATGAAAAGATTACAAAATATTAAGTTATTGATGGGTGCAAATGTAAACGAAACTGTAAAACTTGAGGACTATACTTCTAAATTTTTTTATGCGCCCTTATAATTTTAATTTTTCCCCAATTTCTTTTTCGAAAAATTTTTTTTTAGTTATATAAAAATGTGAACATGTAATTTTAAAGTCAACATAAAGTCAAATTTCTAATCTGAAATAAATTATTAGGCAAGTATTTTTGAAATTGTTGATAAAAATATCATTGAATAAGTTTGTTTATCGCTTAGCAATTTATCATTTTTTCATATTAATTTTATTTTCTCAATAAAAATGGTTTTCCTCAAAAATATTTCCTTTAAAGTAACTTAACCTGAAAAATTCAACTTGAAAGTAACTAAAACCAGACGGCCAGTTGTAGAAACCAGAATTAAACGACTTTAAGCTATCACTTACTATAAAGTTCTATGCGCTACTAATTTACCACTTTAAAGTCGTCGGAAAGTCACGACGACTTTAAAGTTTCTCTTTCACTAAAGCCTCGCCGAAATTCTAACCTCACATTTTTTTTAAGTCAAAGTGACAAGTGCTAGTGAAAAATAATGAATACTTTTACTATAGGAAAATATGCTTCAAGTATTCCTTTATCTTCCTTTGCCTAAGCACTCTTAATTTTCGATAAAACTTGTAGAATGGCGATAACTTTTACATATGGCCGTTCACTCTCATACACGTATTACTTTGAAAATGCACCCAGTAATCCCTACTTCATAGTCATTTTTAGAAATGATAATTCGCATAGAAGTAAATTTACACCACAAAGTTATTTTTAGCAGGTGAAGGCAACATTATTGCAACTTGCGATCATTACTTATTAGCCGCGGACTATTAAGGAAAATTTCAAGTCTTTAGAACGCAATAAAAACTTCAAAATTTACTTCAAAGGAATTATTACTTTATGCTCGTACCTAGGTAATATGATTTGGTAAATGTGACAATCGTAATTTACCACTGAGTCCTAGAAACTTCGAAGTTATTTTATTAGTAAACGTGACGTCGCCTATACCAGTGAATTGACTTTAAAGTTATCTTACTACAAACAAATTGTGGTAGAAACTACGTTTCGGAGATTTTAAATTTGGTAATTAAAGTTATTTATACAAAAATGTAATATTTATAGTCGCGATTACTTCTAAGCAACTTTAAATAGGTTCCAGTCTCGGTTTCAGTTAATTTGGTGCTTGTTGGGAGGACCATCCTCTTTGCGATTTTTGTAGGTGATCTTCACTTCTATAACTAAAAGTGAAGGTAAAAGGGAAAGAGACACTAAATAATATTATTAATATAAGAAAAAGCTGAAAAGATGAATTACAGCTAAAAAGAATAATTTAATAAAATTCTATCTATCCATTATAATAGGGTTACATAGTACGATGAGGAGGTAAGTGTAAAATATGGCCGAACATCATTAAATCTCTTAAAGGTTGGAACTAGATTAGACAATTATTGCCGACAATCAGCATTATTATGCAATACGCGACAACCATTGATAATATGAGTTCAGATAGTTAACCCGTCTAACCTAGGAACTGGTTAGGTATTCAGTCGCTTATGGCGCTGTGGATTATTACCGCGTAAATTTGAATATATATTTATATTTCAAAATTGATTAGTTTCGTAAAATAGGATGAATAGCAATACGTGAACGTCTAGTGACAAAACTTTCTATCCAAGTATTTGGATGTTTTTATTTTTCCGTTAGGAACGTTGTAAGTTTCCATCTTTTAGTATTTCCTAACAGTAAAATAGAAGTACATGCATTTAGATAGAAAGTTGTATTCATATTCACGCACATATTGCTCTTCACCCTGTGAATCTAAACGAAAATATATGGATTTTCTCATACCAAAAGCAAACTGCTTTTTAGTACTAAAATTGGTTTTATTAAAATCAAACAGAATATCACAAAAAAGACGTGTTAAATATACAACTGGAAAAGCATCTGTTTTAAGGTTTGTGGGATTTCTATTTGCCACAAATTTCATTTCATTTGGGAAATACCCTATAGCTCCTACGTTCGTCGTACCTTATATCCCCACGAACCACAGCTTCAATCCATTTTTTGATCTTCTACAGAACACATTATTAAAACGTAATAATTAAAAAATAAATAAATACCTACTTCCAGATCCTTCGGGAGTGTATACAGTGTTTGGTATTTTGGCAATCGGATACTATACATTGGAAAGCCATGTTACACTGCAATGCAATATTATTTATAGTAAATTGAAAACCTGTTACTTTTTAATAAATATACAATTTTGTCTGTAATCACAAAAAAAAACTAGTCAAAGAAATAAATTACATAAATATGTATGTAAATTTTAAATATAATACAATAACATTTTCTAGAACACAGAAGGTGATAAAATGAATAATTATAACCGATATTCTTCTACTTACCATATTTGCTAGAACACACCACATAGAAAAGAATTTAAAAAACCACAGGCACCTCATTTATATTATAACAGAAAAACACCTGAAAACGCGGTACGACCAACGTACAGAGCGAACGAGACGAAAAACCTCAGAAAATTAAAAACCCTATGAAGTTCTAGCACAGCGCCAAGAGCGTTAAAATACCCAACTTGGGGTTCGAAACTCAGCTCAGTTTCTACGTATATTCATGTAGTTGACAGGGTATGCGCGACAACCAAGTTTATATTAAATATCCCTAAGATATTCTAGTCTGTTCAGTCTGTCAATGTAATTATATTCATTTTTGTTAATTTTAAGTTTAAATACAATATAGTTAACTGTATTCTCTTGAACATTTTCAAATCAGTTCTTATGAATTTTATAGTAAGCGACCAAATTATGCTACAGTATTCCGGGATGTATCCTTGGAGACATAAAGATCTTGTGAATCTGGTTAATGATAGAGTCTATATGGGGCAGTTAAATGTGAATGTTCTATTAAATATAACACCCAAATCGCAAATTTGAGAAACTCTGGGTAATGCATTGTTATTTAAATTAGAATTGCAATTTGTTCAAGAGTACTTTTAGAACAACGTAATTGTCGAAAATTTAGAAATCTTCAGTCATGTTATATCCGTTATACCAAACAATTATACCCACTATCCAAACTTCCCCAAAATAATGTCTAATCTTTGTTTTCTTGCCGGTACCAGAAAGAATTAAACCATTGTGAAACAATTAAAAACTATTTAGACGATAAAAACGAAAAAAATCGCTAATTTATAGATAAAGAAGGAATGTTGTATATGGTAGGAAACACCTGAGATATTGAATAAAGAAAATATCGACCAATTCATATAAGATAAATTACAAAGGCATACGCTTCCCAATTAACAATAACCCCCATTATAAAGTTCAGACCCACCCCTGAGGTGCTGGCCGCCCCTATACATTTCAGAATGTCAAAAGTATTTGTGTAATTATGACAAGATTTAGAAACGTTGATACAAGATTATTACCGTAAATATATTCACTAGGGCTTCTCTCTTTGTCTGTAATGGTTTGATAAATTTTCAATTGATTTTTAAGTTGTTCAGCCGTTCTTATTTCGGTTATTCCATATATTACATTAAAGATATCCGTGTGTTGCTGAAGTAACTGCAATCGTTCTTCAAGTGCAGTTATAGTATAGTATAGTATTGTATAGTAAAAATTTACTTTAAAAGATAATTCACAGGATATTATAGGTTTTTGAACAGGCAGACTGTTACTCTGATCACCCAATTTATTCATATCTAAACTTGCCAATTTATTCTCTATAAATTCAAAGCGCGCTTGGCAAGTTATGTCAATAACAGGGAAAGAATCCTAAAAAATATTCAAATATCCGAACTGGCGCCAAAGTTGAAACACACCTAACAACAATTGATATTTGGTCTGATATCTGGGCTAAAATCTATAACAATAGAGAAATATTTCGATTCTCGAATCTGGTTTAGAATTACATCTTTAACGGAGTCTGCCAACACAACAATCGATTCGTTTTGATGTTCCTATCCCAAATAGGGTGACTTATTTGTCCTTTTAGAAGTATTAAATTCCACACGACGAAGATGTTCTGATAGCCCATCGTCAATCAAATCATTTGAAGTAACTGCAAATAATTGCCATTATGTGATTCAAACATTTTACTGGATGATTCTCTAAACGCTAAACATTGTTTAGATAAGAATTTAACTAAAGATATCAATCTCGCAATAACCGATCCCCAATGCTTTTTTTTTCTATTTCATATAGGCCTTGTTGAGTATAATCAATTGTTAATCCTTTTTTAATGCTGTGAATAATTTAAGAGTTCTTCATATGAGCAGCATTCGATTCGTGTCTTTTTAAAATAATAGGTCAATGTTGCCAATCTCTTACACCCCAGCTGCATGTAGTGAATATCCTGCTTTCATCATCACAACAGAAGGGTTTATACGGTGCACAAAAACACTACATAATGAAGTAACAGAATAAAGCAAGTAAAGTTGATTAGGTAATGTGTGGTAATAATAGCTTTCATATTTTTTTTTGGTATTTGTATCTCTAGAAAAATGAATATTCTTTATCTGTGGTGGAAAATTTAACAATAAACTGAACCTCACTTGGATTCTTTTTGCGGCCCATTTTCCCGGATTATCCGAAACCAAGTACAATCTAAAGTTTTCAATATTACAAATCGCATTCGCCTGAACCTCATTTGTAAAATTCTCAACGTTTCTAATAGATGTATCAGCATTCTCGTCATCGTTATGACCTGAGCCAGAGATCTCATCCACTATTTGCTTTCTACTTTCAATAGTTTGGATTTTCTTTTCTTCATCTTTACAATAAACTTTTACTATTACCATCACGGCAATTTGTTGATATAACTAAAATTATGGGCGAAATGATTTTATAAGTAAATTTACAGTATGGATCACAAAGTAAAGTTTAATAACAAACACCTTTATAAACTTCTGGCCTCAGCTGAGAGTCAGTCCTAATCAACGATTAAAGTACAACTTTTGCTACGGGCAAATGTGTGCGCTAATGTGCAGTTGAATACAAAATTCATAAACGATAATTCTATTCTAAATAGCGCATTGCAAAATTATCGAACTGATTACATACTCTCTCAACTCTATCATACTGTACTAATATGTAACAATGTTGAGGCTGTTTCCTATCATCTAGCGTATTAAACATATGCCATACATAGCGTTAAACATGAATCACAAACCTATAAGAAAAAATGCTTTTTCACTATTGGCGATTACAGCTAAATAAGATTGATTGTCGATTCTATAAAAGGATGCCTCTATAAATTGAAAATCAGTAGCTAGGGTTTTACTTTTTTATGCCGATGCATCGAAATTATTGCTCTCAAACTTTAAATTTCAAGCAACAGTGAAGTATGATTTTATTAATAAAACATAAGCTCGGTTAGGTACTAATGCGAGTAATTCCTATTTTACAGAAATGAAGACGCTTACAGTTCTGGCTGCAGTGATTTGTTTGGTGGTAGCAGCGCCTCTTGACGAGGCGGACGAAGGCGCACCGAGTGAAACCGAACAAGGAAGCGAAGCGCCTGTGGCGGAAGGTACCGAAGCTGCGGGTGGTGAACCCCCAGGTGAGAGTGGAGGGGAAACTAAACCTCCTGGTGACGAAGGAGCTGAACAGACATCTGCTCCAGGAGATGATCAGAGTGAAGGAACTAAACCTCCTGAGGAAGGCGGAGGTGACCCTTCTGAGGAAGGCGAAGTTAAACCTACTGAGAAAGTTGGTGATGGCGAAAGCAAACCTGATGAAGGAGCTTCCCTTGAACTTCGAGAAGTTTTCATGGATTTGCTTAACGAGATACCAATTGCTGAGATGAAGAAATTTGCCATATTACAGTTGCACGAGAATTACGAATTCCGAGAAGCTGTAAACTATATGAAAAGTGAAAAATTTGTGGAAATGGTGCATGACTTGGAAATGGAACCGGAAGTTGTTGAACTAAAAGCATTCTTTAAGGAAGCTGGGTTAGACCTGGATGAATACAGTGAGATGGTGTGTAGCTTCTTCCGTCATATGGACTTTAATGGTGAAGAGGCTGACGAAGGCAAAGCTCATCTAGGCAATTTTATGGTAGGAATTAGGGAATTAATACCAGTGGAGAAATTTATGTTCACGTTTGATGAACAGAGAACCAAGAGCGAAGTTTTCAGAAAGTTTATTGAAACCATTACTAGTGAGCGTGCTCACGAATTGGTGCAAGCCGTAAGAGATTTGGAACAATTTCAAACTATCCAGAACAGGCTTAAAGAAATGGGTATAGACATCGAGCCTGTCTTTGACAAATTATACGTTGCCGCCGGCTGGGCTGAAGGTGAGGAACCGCCTGACGAGGGAAATGAGGAAGAAACCGACAAAGAAGAGGAACACACAGTTGAGCCTGAGGAAGAACATACAGAACAGGAGAGTGAAGAACCCATCACAGAGGATGGAGGCGCAGAAGAGGTCACAGAGCCTTCAGAAGTAAGTGAAACAGAAGGTGAAGGTGGGACTGAAGTTGTAACTCCGGAGGGGGGTATAACCACTGTCGAAACAGCAAGTGAAACTACCACTTCAGCGGGTGAAGGAGGTACTGAACCAGCAAGTGAAGCTGGAGCTACAGAAGCACCAGCAGGTACAGGGGAACCAGCTGCTACGAATGCAGAAACTGCTGCACCAACAGAGGAACCAGCTCCAGCAGCAACCACTGTGGCCGAATAAATAATTAGTGTCTACCAACATACAAAATTTCTTGTGCAAATTACGTACAGTAAGAATATTTACAAAAATGTATATATACGTGTAAGCTTATACATACAACCTCTAGTATAGCCTTTATTTCAAAAGCTGGCAGATACATGCCATAAACATGCGAAATAAAATATAAATGTATATAAAGCAAGAAAGTAAAGTTGGTAGCACATATAATAGAGTATTTAATTCTCCCACTAAATTAATTATGCTAGGACTCATACGAACCTAACCTATTCTTCCACCAAATTCTCGAGATATATTAAAGTAGCAAACGAATTATGCCTACCATCATGTAGTAATATTCTATGAACATTTTACACATAAGTAACAACAATGTGCCTAGAGTAAGTAAGGAAATAAACGCGTTGTGATAATATCAAGAATACTATTTAGGGAGCAAAGCAGCTTAAGAACAAAACGAGAAATACATATTTACCCTAAAACGGTAACACGAACACTTTTGTGTGTCTCGCCGACATATTCAGTGATTACCTACACGCATTTCAAATGTAGGACAGACCCTGATCTATTCCTTATATTCTAAGGTAAAAGAAAAGTTATAATTCTCGTTTCAATAAAAATATTCATGTTTCTACAGATATCGTTGCTTTTAATTTTTCTCAATAACAACAAATTCTAAAAGTCGGCAACAAATATCACAAACAGTAGAAACAGCAGAAACACAGTTTATTTGTTGCAACTCACGTACTGTAGAATAGTAATGAAATTTATATAAATTCAAATTCTTAGACCTTTTAGCATATTTGTACTAAAGTCAGGGGTTACCGAAAGATATGTAAGGACAGTAATATGTTTTTTTTTCCAAAATGACAAATGCATAAGTAACCTAAATGTATGGAATGCAAATATGGCACTCTGTAAGTACGATATTGCAATTTATATAATTTTGTTGTTGTTCACCTAGATCCTTGCAATGTTACATAAACGTATTACAATATTATTTAAGCAAATTTTCTTGTAAGCAAGTCCTAAAGTCATGATCATCTTTCTTATTAATCCATTAGAAATTATTTTTCTTACTCAACAAAGAAACGAAAATATAGACCACAAATAGTCAATAGTAAATTGATAGCCATTCTCCGTGCATAAGCTTGAATGTTCATCATTGTTAACTACGTTATTATTGGAGCCCTGAAGTTGGTTAAATTAGGAAATTAGTGACATTTGTTATTCTGATCGAGATGGTGAAAACATTAAAACAATCAACTGGTTCATTTTAGAGATTCTCACTCCAACTCCTTTTTAAATTGGTACACCTTTTTCCACATTTTGACAGAAAATAATATTGTGAACATAAAATTGTTAATACATATAGTATATATATTTAGTTTGTTTGGTATAATAAAGTATAGAATACGTCAGTAATATATAAAAATAATATGTATATATGTCAATGGGACAATCACAAACGAATTAAGATATAACATCAGTCAAAACTGATGAAAAATTCTTCATACTTATACAAAATTTGCTCTATTAAGCGAGATTTTAATGCCGCTTTAAATTGTGCGAGTGACAGATATTTTAGTGCGTCAGGTAAGTAATTATAAATTTTCATACATTGATATAGAGCGGACTTTTGAATTTTAGTCAAATGTGTAGCTGGTGGAAGCAAAATACCATTTGCTATTGCTCTTGTATTGTGACTAGTTCATATTTTTCAAACAGATCACGGTAGTTGGATTTAACGAACACTGCGCACTCAAGGTAAGCAATCTTCGAAAAATATCCCTGCATGTATCCCGCCGGTTAATATAAAAAATAGATCTTAGGCAGGCCTTTTGTAGTATGAAGGTCCTCTCAGCGTTAACCGAATTTCCCCAAAACATAACACCATACCTCAGGTGAGAAAAAACATACTATACAAATGTTTTTGCAGTCATTACAACCTCCAAATTGACACTACAGGAGATGACTCTCAACAGTTGACTGGCGCTGCACAACTTTCCAGTTACGTAATCAGCGTGAGATCTCCCCGACAGTCCAGGATCCAGTCTCCAACCCATCTGTCCGAACAGATAAGAGTATCCCCATTAATTGTTTGCCCGCTGTTTGTGAAATTCAACAAGTTGGTTTTGGTAGTATTCAATTTGAGATTGTGATATATAAACCTGTGGTGTCCTTATCTTTATTTAGAACTTATTTACTTTGTATTTATCACAGTGCGATGCCTTTTTAATTAAGACACAAGCTATTACTCGACAGTTTTATAATACGCCACCTTGTACATGCATTATTCACAATAACCGCGGGAAATTCAATCTACTTCAAACCAAGGTACTACATATCTCCACCCTTAAGATGTTGATATGTATATACAATTCTAAACAAGCAATACATATTTATAAATTTAAACGATCTGGAGGTTTAATTACCCTCCGAGTTCTAGAACTAACACTCGAAGAACTTACGACAGTCGCTCTCATTTAGTTTATTTTTACTTTCAATCTTACGTCCTGGTACGATTACAGAGTACATCTGACACTTCGTCTGAAATCCTATCCGTCACCGTCGTAGTTGGTTTATTTATTTCCTTAGTACTAGTAATAATTTCCTCATTCATGAAAGAGTCACTAGGATCAATAGTCAATTGAGTTGATTTACTTTCAACAGGTGCATACTGTGAAAGCTCATCATAGAATTTTCCTACTCTTATCATTTGGTCTAAATGTCTCTTCTATGTTAAATTCTTATTATCTAAAGGTTTACATAAATATGTTTGTCTTCCCAACTTTTGCATAATTGTGCCTTGGGTCCAAAATAGTTTCTGGACATTTCGGTAATCTTTAACATACACAATCTCTCCCACCTCAAAGTCTACAACGCGATTACCTGGATGTTATTTAATTTGTCCTTCTTTTGCTTTCAATATCCCGGTACCTGTTAGAAAATCTAATCGAGTTTTAATTTTCCTAGAAAACATTAATTTAAATGGCGTTTCTCCGGGTACCGAATGAGGTGTGTTCCTATATGAAAAAAGATATTTACTTATTAAAGTTGATATTGTTTCATTATTAATTTTCTCATCTTTCAACGTTTTATTTAAAGCATTTTTAAAAGACTTGACACTATTCTCGGCTGCTCCATTTGTTCAAAGATGATTGGGAGCAGAAATAATATGTGTTATTCCATTCTCTCTACAGAACTTTTCAAATTCGCTAGATACAAATTGAGTACCATTGTCTGTAATTATTTTGTTTGGTAAACCATACCTCGCAAAACAATCTCATAGCTTATCTATCTTAGTGGTTGAATCCACTTTTGACATGTGATAAACTTCAGGCCACTTGGAAAAAGAATCCACTATAATTAGGTACACTTTACCATGATGTGGTCCCAAAGAGTCTAGATGTATCCTATCATAGACGTGGTTACCTTCACCAATTTTTATTAAAGCGGATTTTGGTGGGGTTGACGAATTTTTGCATACACGCGTCACAGTCCTTAAGAAACCTTTCCATGTTCAAGTCTAAACCAGTCCACCAGAAATATTGTCGGGCTAACGCTTTCATGCGCACTATACTATTATGTGCGCAATGGATTTCTTCCAGTAGTTGTTTTCGAAACTTAGTAGGAATTACAACACGATAACCCCACATTAATAAGCAGTTATGGATACTTAGTTCTAATGATCTTTTCGCAAATGGTTTAACTTCATCTACGACTTCACTGCACCAACCATCTCTCACATATCTATATACTGCACTTAATGTTATATCCTTCCGCGTCTCTCTTTTAATGCCCATCGCTTTGATTGGAATATTATTTTTTACTAGGAAATGAAAATAATCAAAAATTTCATCATATCCTTCGGAAGTTTTAATTGGTATTCGTGATAAACTGTCCGCCCCGAGATTTTCGGTCCCTTTTACGTGTCTAAGGGTATAATTGAATCCGCTTAAAAATAATGCCCACCTTTGCAACCGGCCCACTGCCATCTGTGGAATTCCTTTCGTTTCCCCATAATCCCCCATGATCCGAGCATAAAATAAATTCGTTACCCATCAAATATTGATAAAATCTTCGTACTCCCCAATAAATAGCAAGTGCCTCTTTGTGTGTCACCGAATACTTAAGTTCGCATTTACTTAAAGCACGGGAAGCAAAACTGATAGGTTTTTCTGAACCATCTGGATAAATGTGTGACAAGATCGCTCCAATACCACCACCCGCGGCATCACAGCTCAACTTAATGGGAATTGTCGGATCGGAATGTGCCAAACTGTCGTCTGAGCAAATGGCTTTTCTTGCAAACAAGAAAGCTTCCTCACACTGCTTATTCCAGTTAAATGTAGAATATTTTCTAGTTAATTTATATAAAGTTCTAATATTGATGATAAATTTTGAATAAATCGGCTATAATAATTTATCATGCCGACAAAAGCTTTTACTGCCGTAATGTTTTGCGGACGTGGGCATTCTATTATAGCTTTCATCTCTTCAGAATCTTTACTTATGATATGCCCCTGGTATTTTATTTGTGGCTCAAAAAATTTACATTTCTTTAGATTTAGTCTAAATCCGGCCCGAGATAGCCTTTCCGATAGCCGAGATAGCCATCTTGTACATATATTATTCACAATAATCCCGGGAAATTCAATCTACTTCAAACCAA
Source organism: Osmoderma eremita (assembly GCA_031763485.1). Classification (NCBI taxonomy): domain Eukaryota; kingdom Metazoa; phylum Arthropoda; class Insecta; order Coleoptera; family Scarabaeidae; genus Osmoderma; species Osmoderma eremita. The sequence continues at coordinate 8,049 of JARFOC010054194.1, read as the reverse complement.
GATACTACAAAACCAATCCATTAAAACTGATAAATTTTTATTCAAGTCATTTTTTCAATGCCAAATAGTTTCATTGTTGTGTTATCACAAATAGAATCACAATATCACACACTACTTCCGGTAAATCGTTAATATACAATACGAAAAGCAAAGGACCAAGAATGGAATCTTGAGAACCCCGTACGACACGATTCTCCATTCCGATGTCACTTCATTTGCGGCGTCGTCAAATCCCACAAAAAATATTTTGGTGAATGAATGGACGTATGCACATATTTCGTGCCGTTTAGATATGTACCGTTTCAATATTTCCTTTCCTCAACATTTTGTGTACTCAAAATCATCGCTTCTCTTGCTTTTTAACTTAGCTTCTACATCTAATATAATAGCAGCTGGGATTAAGTTTTCGCCAGGCCACACTTTGTCAACGCGCACAGTGCTTTCACCTAAACGAGACTGATCACGAATGAAGAACGTGAATAGGCAAGAATTTAACTTAACGTACCTACATATATGCAACGGTTATGGAATCGAGTCGGAACGCATAGTGAGAACCAACTTTTAATCAGTGGATCAGCGGAAGCCAACCAATTGGTGTGCTAGTTTCTATCCATCTGTTACTAAATATCCTACTCAACAGATTTGTAGTTTCAAAATTCTTGTGAGCAGGTGCCCCATCTTGTTGGAAATGAATGCGCACATTAACGGTATGTTTCTACAAAATCTTGAAGTACTGGCGGTAATAATTCAATATGACGTTCCCTAGTTAAGATGCCACGGAAGTAAGACCAATAATTCGCGAACTTTTGTGTACCAAACTTTCAAACTAAAGCGACTTTCGAATTACGTGCATCCACAATCAAAGGATTCTATCTGCTGTAGTAACGTGCATTCGTTTTGTTGCATGTTGATACCTAAATTAGAAAAGTTAGATGCGTCGGACCATAAAATGACTTTAAACTTGTTGTGATACGCATTACTGAAGTTCAGTAACCAGTTACAGAAAATTACCCATCTTTCAGCGTATTTTGGTAAAACAGTATGTATACATTGATTTGCTGTATGGATGGAATTGATGTTTCTTTAGAATAATTTGAACGCTACTCCTCTTTAGGCTCAATTCGGGGGTAATGCATTTACTGGGCAGTCCATCCCGGTAAATGTTTGAAAATAAGCAACACCCTGTTTACTTACTTACTTCTGTTACCTGCACTAATATGAAAGTCTTATTTTCTCTACTTTTCTGTAATGCGGATTCTTCATTTCGTAATTTTCTGTATAAATCCAAAAGGTATTGCTAATTTGGTACCGAAAATGTATTTTGATAATGATGATTTTACAATTATAAGATACTTTCTTAATAACAAAAAAATATTTGCCAGCTACTAAGAAAACTTGTATGTGATCATTTATTCCACAATATTCAGTCATTCAGTCAATAATAACGAAGTTAGCAATGAACACCGAATTTTGAACATGGTGTGTAATCGTGCTCACTGTCATTAGTTCTTTTACCTTTGAAAAAGCGTTTTGTTGTTTATTTCAGATTTGCTTGGAGCTTTGACTTATTTCAACCCACTTGTATGTTTGGCCTTTATGGCTGTTTGGAATAGATGTTAAAAAATAAAATAAACAAAAATATGTCGTGGCTGCTTCTGATGAATAATCAACACAGTTGAATGATGTTATTTTAATAATAAGATAGGACGTATCACTTGAACAATAACAGGCATTTCATTATGCCTTTGAGCAACTTTACATGGAAAGGCATGTTATTTATTCATAATTAGTAAGAGATAATTATACCTCGAATAGTACCTTGCAAACTTATCGCTTGAATGTATGCATATCTTTATCATATGCGACCGTGCTGGAAGGGTATTTGGATTTGCTTACTAACAATAATGTTTAGTATTAACTCGATTATCACTCACTTCTTCAAAATACGTATTATGTTCGCACAACTTCTAGCAGGCGTTAAATACAAGTTGTTATGGTTGCATATCGCAGGAATGAAAAAAAATACGGGCACCTTTCTGCGTCGTCATTGGTAAATGATAAACAAAATTGACTCGCGACTATATAAAAGGATACGCATCCGTAATTTCAAATCAGTATGTTGCGTATTTTATAGATAATTGGTGTTTTCGGCAAGGTTATTATAGCTTCTCAGTATTCTAACTTTTATTTAAGGTCGGAAGACAGGTTTTCGTCAGTACACGTTCAACGTTCAAGTGCACAATATTGAACCCAGGTCTAAAGAGTATAAATTCTATTACGGTTCGTGCGATTTAAAATTAATAGTGATTTCTATTTTTCAGAAATGAAGGTGTACGCCGTTCTTGTATCGTTAATATGTTTAGTTGCGGCAGCTCCTGTCGATGAGGAACGTCTTAAGAATGATATAGCCGATTTTCTGGAAATACTGCCGATCGAGAAAATCAGACAGATCGCCATCCAACATCTCCACGAGGATCCAGAATTTCAAGCTGCCGTAATGTACATGAAGAGCCCTGAATTTTCTGGAATGGTACACGAATTACAGAAATATCCCGAGGTAATTGAGCTGAAGGCATTCCTGAAAGAGGCCGGAATAGACTTGGACGAATACAGTGAGAAGATGTGCGGCTTCTTCCGCGATGTGAATATAGAAGTCGATCTGAAAATAAGAAGTCTGAGAAGTTTCATAGCGGATGTCAAACAGATCATTCCGTTGGCCAAACTGATCGAAACCTTTGAGACTAAGATGCAAACCAGTCCAGCTTTCAAGGAGTTCTACCAAAAGATTACTAGCGAAAAGTGTCACATATTAGTGGCTAAAGTAAGAGCATTGCCGTTATTCCGTAATGTGGTAGCCGAAATTACGTATATGGGAATAGACATCGATCGAATTTTCGGCATTTTATATGCTGTTATTGGCTGGAAAGATGATGAAACGTTAACCACAATAATTGAAGCATTGGCAACGACTGTAGCCAGTAAATGAATTATCAGTATGTATTATACCATCTGTATTCATTTTACAAGTATGGGTTTATTTTGGTATTTCTTAGTAATAAAAGTAAGATCTGATGTTTAAATAATGCATATACGGAATGTTGTAATTGAATTTAAATAAAATTAATTTATCTACAACTACTGTACAAGTATATTTTATCTTTAGACTAAACGCAATGAATGCTTTTGTGGAAGTAGTTGACATTGAGGTCGAATAAAAACCGAACGGCCATATTTACGGCAGTTGAAAGTTGGAGAGTGCTTGAGGACAGTTTATCTGATTAAAATAAATGTTAAGAAATACTATTAAAAATACAATATGCTGTCGTAAAAATAGTGTGTACTATAAATTACTATTTCATGAAATGTCAGTTGCCAAGTTGTTCAGCGAGTACTTACTGGTTCATAGTTTTGTAATTACAAATGTAATTACAATATATAATTGCATAGTAAGTCGCCAAATGTACATATACCAGTATGTACCATTTCTTGCTTTCGATATTTATTTTATTAAGTTTTCTTTTTGAGTAAAATGATAATTTCGCAAATCCCATCGCTATTGGTTACAAAAAATCTGAAAGTTACTAAAAAATTCGCCGACCGACAAAAATAAAGTTCCTCTGGCAGTTACTAGTTGTGTATTTTTTATACAACCTGGCCGAACACTTAAGTGGTAATTTGCTTCGTGCTGAGTATATTGAAATCGTATGTGTTGAACACTTTAGTTTTAATAATAAATATTATTTATTGCGCTTACTTGTCTGGAAGCTTATGCACATATCCATATTTATTTAGCGTATTACATCACATATGGCATCAACTGGAAACAAATATCCTATTTGGCAACATATTCTACTGCGCTGCTTATTGCATTCAGGATATCCGTAAAGCTACCTTCATAGAACCTCAGAGGATGCTCTTAAGCGACGTTGCAGATGGTCTGCCTGTCAGCTCCGTAATTGCACACCGAAGATCAAACCATTTCCCATTTAAAAAGCATGTCCGCGCATTTATCGTGATTTGTGCGTATTCTATTTATAGCAGCCCAGAGCTTACGAGGCACTTCAAAACCACATGGCTTCTAATCGATGCAATTGAAATTACTGTAGCCGATAGGTGCTTTGATCCCCTTTCCATTTGATTTTTAAGTCGAAACCTGGATTATTTAAGAATTCTTGCCGTCGTCATTGGGGTGCCGTGACCGAAGGCAATTACTATTAATAAAGCTAAAACAAAAATACCCTTACCTCATGTATTAATAAGTGAAGAACTCTAGATGCGTATTTCGGCAAATAGGTTGCAATCCTCAGTAGAATTTACAAAGGAAAGAAATGTTATACGCAGTATCCTGGAAGATATGCTCTACATCGGATCACCCCTTGAATAACATTAATTTCCGGGGTATAATCTATATCCATATATACTACTTAATCGTTCTGGTTCATTGAGCGTACTTCGTCACGCTCACAGTCATTGAACCGCAAGAATTTACTTAATAATAATATGTCTGTTGTCTAACAGCGCATGCCAAATTAATTATAATGGGTAAATATGGTTGCAATAAAAGGCAAGCAACAGGTAATATAATGGGGATTATGAACATAATGTACCTAGAGTTCTTCACTCATTAAGGTGGCAAAAGTGTTTTTGTTTTAGTTTTACTATTTTAAGTCACCGATTTCTATTATTCAGTTTCTACAGAGTGGGACAGGGAAACATTTTTTCCTCAATTTCTATCGTGTACAATAACTGTTTTATTATTTAAACTTTAATTGCACACTTCATCTAATTTGAAATTGATTTACAAAGTATCAAATTCATTTATTCAATTTCTATTTTCTCAGAAAGTAGCAGCTGAAATTTGTAGGGAGACTATAGGGATTATGTACGGTAAAGATGAACTTACTACTTACTTGTTGATAAATAATAAAAATCGTCCTGGACTACTGTGCGTCGACAGGCAGATTTTCAATCAAATTTTCACATGCCTGTGCACGATTATTAAAATCCTGTTGTGACAGTTCTTGAGTAACGATCATCTCATAAGGATGGCAATGAAGGTCAATGTGAAGAATTCGACGTACAAGACGGCTAGATAGGTTGAGGGCGATCGCGTGCTTCGTAGCAGAGCGCTTGGGAGATCGTATAATGGACTGCCATACTCGCTCTATGTTCCCCCGTGTTCAACTAGTCGTCTATGCGCCAACTTTCTTTTTCGCAACATTCCCATGTCTGCAAAAGTTATCCACGCAAGGCAGGATCAATTTCCGATCGGGCACTGTATTTCGAGGGGGGATTTGGTAGCGAGTACGCATCGCAGGTTGCAGTGCGAGGATAGAGTTTTTCTTTTGTTGAGAAAAGTAAGTTTTAACGGCAAAAGCGCGTTGGTCCATAGGACCACCCTATTTTGGTAACTGACAGGTCACAGATTAAAGCTTCCCGAACTACTGCATCACTTAAGCCTACTCCGACCCTTCTAAATGGCCTACTGAAGGTAGGGATGTTTTCCTGCCCTACCCTATATTACGATTTGGTAGGTCCAGGTGAGTGAGTAATATTGAGACGACCACAGGCTATGGAATAGCACTGAATTCTTATTCACTCCACCCAAACCCAGTTTGGGCCTTAATAATGCATTTCATCAAATGAGTTTATTACAAGAATAGTATTAGGTTTGCTGTTTGTTTTTACAAACGTGTGCATTACATCCCAAATAGTGACGCATTTTTCAAATTATAAATGCTATTGTACAAATTTATGGCCAAAAACATCTAAATACGTTCAAATATTCTCTTTCACACCAAATTGCAACTGATTAAACAAGGACAGTTATCTTTAGATCATGTAAACCTTTAGAACAGACGTCGTTTTGAACCAACTTATCTAATTGGAAAGAAACCAACCGACGTCCAATTTGTATTTCCGCGTCGGGAGTTGGTAAGAGCGCGGCGCCTCTAAAATTAGAATATGCCGGGGCAGTGTTGTCGGTATCGAGAAGATCGCAGTGTGCTATGGGGAACACATCTGCCAGACCACATCCCCGCCAGAGAAATAAGAAACAAGTGCATTGGAAGGCCGCAGGTAGGTCACTGTCGTATGAAACTTAATCCATGCTAACCTGTTGTCGGTCAATTGTTCCCATAATCACGGGAATGATGTGCGGATTTTGTAACTCCAAAGCTGGGAGAGGGAATTATTTTTACACTCCGCGTAACGGTGTTTTTTGTTTGACTGTTGTGTCAGGCTTTACTAGAGAATGCGTGTATATTTTTATACGTTGCAGTGCTAAATGTTCTGTATAAGTATACCATGTAGCTATGCTTCGATGATAAAAACGAGTGAATAGAGAAATGTTTGTGGGTGTCATTGTGCCTGAACACCGATTCAACGCCAGTACTATTAATAGAAAACGTAACTTAATAATTTTCGAGAAACAATGGCACTGCATTCAAATAACTGCACTTCCGTAAAAAATTGTTCAATATCTCTGTGACATTTGGTAACTGTAGTTCCATGTGTAAATTTGCCTTGAAATTTTAACCATATATATATACTACTTTGTTTCGACGATATGATACCGTTTTATGCTATAACCTGATTTAATTTAGTGTTTTTACATTTCTATGGATCAGTTATTTGTGGTTCTGATATCAAAGAAATTAAACAACAAACAAACCTGAACACATTACCTTGCAATGTCTGTCATTTCTGTAACATTTTAGTAACCATCTTCATTTTCTATATTCTTTTTTTCTCCTCATTTTATTGGAATGCTGTCTTGCAATAAAAAAAGTAACCAAATACAATTTAATCATCAACCAAGCAGGTGGCATATGATATTAGAGTGTTGCACGTCCTAACTATTGCCTCTTCCTGTAATATTGTTTTACATAGGTTATTAAATTCTGAATGCAGTGTTTTCTTTGCTCTAAATAAAAAAAGGTAATAATAACAAAAACATAAATTACATAAGTAGGCCCTGAATTTTTTTCACGAAAAAAAATCAAAAAGTATCCTACTGCAGAAATTGTTCAGCGTCCACCATTCTTGTTGATGTACATCTGAGCTCTGCACTATAAATTATGTCGACATTTCACATTTCCATGTTATTTCTTGCCTAAAGAGAACAAATAAAAGCGAGCTGCATTAAGAATATAATAAATTATCTAAATATGCAGAAAAGTGCAGGATGTTAATAAGAAAACCGAACTCATACCGTCATTCGCTCCTCTTTTGTTTATTAAACTACAGCAATCTATCTTACTCGACTGGTTGTACGTGCAGCTCTTCCCTTATTACTTGACATAATGTTTAATGTATATTTACATTGTTAAAAGTTATAAAATAATAGGATACGGTGACGTGAAATAGTAAATCTAAGACAAAAATACCGTTACCACCTTAACTCCAGACACGTATTTTGGCAGCAACGGATCACTAATTGAATAACACTCCAATGTAGAGAATAGTACTAGAATCGTGCACAAGACCTTTTCGTCGTCTGAAAGGCTACCCGTTATCCGATTCAATGGTAAAGTTCCTTCAATTGGAGGTTAGTCATCGAGAAGAAAAATAAAGTAGAAATGAGGCAATAAATATTAATTAGTTGGAACGTGCTGGATAAGGTTGCAATGTTCATTCCTGCCCCATCAAAACGTATCTTAATAATTTTAAGGTAATAATCAGCGGCAGCAATTGAAAATTCGGAGGAAATAAAAGTTAAGTAAATTAATAAACAAGACATATTTCAAAACTTTATTACGAGATTCCTAAGAACATGTTAAAAACACATAATTATGGTTTGTTTTAACTTGGAACCTTATTACTATGTTTGAGGACGTTTGTCATTCGCTAAATCTTATCATTTTCATATTGGAGCTTTATTATATTCCTTTTAAATCATAAGCTTAATATTTTAATTTGATGAAAGACTTCAGGAACTTAGGAAGATCTGTTTCAAAGCTGTATTTATTATTATTATTATTATGAAAGCTTTACATTCCCGTGGGAATTGTAGCTGTTCATTGCTGAACTCTTTTAATCCTATTGTCG